>SNQJ01S0094231.1:0-32077 GCA_010110895.2 Picea sitchensis
TATATATTTTAATTAATCAATATATTTATGTCTATATGCATCAAAGTAAAAGCCTATCTATTTTAATTAATTAATATATTTATGTCAATGTATGATAAGTAGTAAAGCATGAGCATTTTCTTTGGAGTCCAACTATAGGTTTTAGTGAATTGAGATGGCCTTCTAGCTTTGGTCTTTAGTTGAGTAATGTATGATAAGTAGTAAAGAATGAGCATTTTCTTTGAGTCCAACTATAGGTTTTAGTGAACTGAGATGGCCTTCTAGATTTGGTCGTTAGTTGAATAATGTATGATAAGTAGTAAAGCACGAGCATGTATAATTAAATGTACTGTATTTGTTTGTTTACCGCATCCATTGTAGATGGATAAAACAATGTCTAGAGTGCAGGTGGATATTTTAATTAAAGGAGTGGATTTTGGGAAGACCATTATGGCCATCTTATATTAAATTTTGGGAAGACCATTTAATATAATTAATATGGTTGTTAAAATGATCGAATTCAAATCTTCCTTAGCAGGGATGGAATTTGATGAGGGTTAAAGATTTTTCTTACCCTTTCAACTCTTTTTATTAAGAGCATCAAGTTGTCAAAACTTTTAAATTTGACTTGTTGTTTAGTTTTGAAATTCCTATTTTGCTAGTTACATTAATACATTTTACAACATTGTTAAAATCATCATAAAATTTAATAAATAGACGTTTTGTCACCCATAATACATTTTATGATATTTTAACAAGATTTTTGAATAGTAGAAATTCCTCAAGGTAAAAAATCAATCTAAGGAAAGAAATACAATATAATCACCGAGAGCAAATGAGATTGTTTGATGGGACTTAGTGAATTGTAAAATTATTTTAATTGCAATAACATTATGGTTCCAATTAATAACATTAATATAAAAACTTCCTTCAAATTATTTCATCATTAGCATTTTCCCATTAAGAGGTATGCTAGTTTTATAATAATTTGACAAAATTTTTAATATGAGGAAAAAATGTCTGATCTATTTTTAAATAAAATTGGCAGGATTTACATAGTATAAAAAAATCGTCAACATTCAAAATAAAATATAAATGTTATTTTCTGGTTTTTTATTAAATAAATTGGCAAGATATTGAGTTTTTTTTATATAAAATTGACAGGATTTACAATTTATCAAAATAACCTTCAACCTTCAAAATAAAATAATTTAGATTTTCGTATTTCCTATTTTCAAAACATATGATATATAACTGTTCACTTCACTTGAGCAGCTTATTTAGAAAACTAAAATAATCAGCTGATTTTCTTAAGCTTATAAAATAAAATAATAATAAAAAATTTATTTGCTATTTTTAAAAGTATATATTTAATGTAATTAATTCACTTATAAGTTATTTTCAAAACTTATAAAAAATTTTATTTGTTATTTTTAAAAATATATATTTAATATAATTAATTTACTTATTTTCAAAACTTATATTTTATGTAATTATTGTTTTATTTTATGTTTTTTGGGTTTAAATAAGAAATTAAAAAAGTTTAACTTTAAATATAATGAAACATATATTATGACATTTGTCAATTGAATTGGAGCTGTTCTCTAAGAACTTTTATGTAATTACTGTTTAAATGGAAGAAATTTTTTATGTAATTACTATACACTCTACTTAAATAACCTATTTAAAAAATTAAGTAAATTCCATTTTTTTTTACTGTTAACTTCACTTAAGTAACCTATTTAAAAAATTAAGTAGATTCTATTTTTCCAAATGAAGAACGATAAAGGAAAAAGAGAACCAGGATGGGAAGTACCTTATCCTCATCATAATTTATATATAAATTATTATCCTTATTTATATATAAATTATATATTATCATATATTATCTAGCACATCCACATCAATTATATATTATCCAGGGTCTACATAAATTACCTTCTCTTTCAGCTTTTTCTTAAGCAAAATGTCAATTTTTTTTTAATAAAGAAACCTATATATACGAAATCAAAGTCGGTTTTCAAACAAAATATCAAAATTCATTAGCACGTTTAGACCCTTAAGGTTAGCTGCTTTCCCAGCAGGTGAAAATGGCTTGGACCACAATATCATCCACATAGCAGAAAAAGATGAAGATGAAGTGGCCTCCACAACAACAACATCAATTGGCTTTGACCACAATATCATCCACACAAGACAAAAGATGAAGATGAAGTGGCCTCCACAACAACATCATTTCTTCCTCCAGTCCCATTGCGTTTCCGTGTACAACTCTGAATGTTGTCCCCATTGCAATATTCTCCACAACGCGTTTTGCATTGCAAATTGCAATGAGTCGTTTGAAAGTTCAAAGACCCATCGTACATGTAATCTTCCTCGCTTCGCTCCCTCTATAACAAACCTCCCCTCCATCCCTTCTACATAAACAAGAAGAAATCAAGTCTTCTCCCAAATTTACAATAATTACTTAAAAATTTACAGTAATTACATAAGTCTGTTCTCGCTCAATATGGCAGCAGCAAAATGTATTGCTCTACTTCTTCTGGCAATGGCTGCGGGAGGCATCCACGGCCTGGACTTCGTGGTCTCCAATTTAGCCGAGGGTAGCGACGGCGGGAAGATATTCGACAACAAGATAGGGAGGGAATGACCTATCGGTGGTGGAATGCCAGCTGTGTATGTGGAGGGACATAAAACTGGCATTCCACCGAAATGCCATCCCTCTATACACAACTGGCATTCCACCACCGATAGGTCATTCCTGCACACTCTGGACACCTGCCATTTCACCACGACGGAAATACCATTCTCCACACTCTTGACACCTGTCATTTCACCACCACAGCATAATGCCTTTTAAGGTAGAGCCCATTTGTGGGCTCATCCAACATATTACCTTCATAATATTCTAATTCGTAAGCTCCTTTCTCTAAGAGATGTCGCACGATGTAAGGACCGTGCCACATGGGGTTGAACTAGCCTACCCCCATTGGTTCTTTGGATTAGTCATAAAGGAGAACCAAGTCACCCTAAATGTACTACCAAGGACAGACAAACTTATTGTAATGAATCTTAAAATAGTCGTAGAGGAATATCGATGCTGCTCATCGAGACACTCTAGTTATACGAGGCATTCTTCAAGATCAGATGTGTCAGGTAGGATCTCAATTGCCAACTTAAGGGAAGGGATTTCACATTCAATTGGAAGAGACTACTCCATGGCATGTACTAACTAATAAGGAGAAAATCCAATTCAAGTTTTTACCATGGTTCGGTATGCCCGAAGTGCAGGGTAAAGCATCAAATGCCAGTGATATTTACTCTAGCTGACAGTTTTTTGAAAGATGGTCTTGAGAGATTTATTCACTCCCTCTACTTGTCCATTTTCCTGGGATAGTAAGGGGAATAATGACTATGCTTAAACCCCAGTTTTTATGCTAACTCTTTTCTCATTTCATTCTAAAATTGACTGCCATGATTAATGACAATCTCTCTTGGGATTTTGAACCGGGATATAATCTGGTTGAATACGAATAATGTTGCAGTCTTACCATTGGATTTAATGATAGGCATCCCTGATTCTCACATCACCTATGATTGAAACTCGATAAAAGATTGGCACAATCCAGAAGATGTGATGCCCGATCTAAGAATGAAAAATATAATGGAGAACTGGTTCTCCCACTACGACCTCGGCTACTGTTTCAACAAGACTTACAATTATTATTCACATGTAACAACCACAAGTACCACACAGTCGTAATAGACGACGGGAGGATTTTCCTTACTCATATTTATTAATTTCAAATTAAAACAAAAAATCTTGAAGTGAAAGGAATGGAGAGAGGCTAGGGAAAGGTTGGAAATGAGCCATTATTGCTCAAAGTAGGAGGATAGAGTTGTATTAGTATATTGATTTTGAATTTTTTTTGTTTGGATAACATCATCCAAGTGAGAAGGACCTTTATGTGATCTTCTCCCTATAAAGTTTGACATTCACTACTATTTATTTTTATTTCATGCTAATTTCTCGTTTTTATGGTCAAGTCATGTAAACGAAAAGTAATCCTTCTTGTGATCTTCTCGCAACAAGAAGTCTTTCCTTTTCAATGACCATGACCATGTTTCAATGGCACTGTATTATTTCAGAACTTATTGTGAAATACAGATCGGGATAGAACAATCGTAAGAAAATGATAACTATTTGATCGTACATGGTGAACATTATCTATTTAACTAAAAACTTGTTTGGAACTTTGCTCTCAAGTAGTTTTTTAAAAGCCTTATCTAAATATTTGACTTTTTGAACTTTTTCACATTTGGTTAAGTAGATCTTGGTGAAATCACAATTCTCTATAGTTTGAATTGCATTTTTGAATGCATAAATGGACTTTACATCTTGAAAAAACCTTTGGGCACTAATAAAACAGATTCAATTCCAACAATTTTTGACTGGATTTCAGTAAAAATTGATCCGAAAATATACCCATAAAGACTCCAAAAACTCAAACGTTTAGACTAAGATCTCAAAATAGGACACATGAAATAGGACAAGTGGTTTACCTGGTTTAAATTGATGACTACCTAATTTAGTGAAGTGGATAATTTTTAAAATTATATAATAAAAAAAAAAGAGTAAAGACCTTTCAAATTTAACCACTAGTCAAGGTCATGCCAGCGAAAAGGACCCTTATGTGATCTTCTCGCAATAAATTTTTATGTGATCTTCTTGCAATAAAGTTAAGTTTGACATTCAGTACCATTTATTTTGGTTTCATGACAATTTCTTGTTTTTATGGTCAAAATCATGCAAACGAAAAGTGATATGTTTTGCCTTTTCAATGACCATGTTTCTTATGGCACTGGATTATTTAGGAGGTTATTATGAAATACATATCGAGACAACAAAACAAAATCGTAAGAATATGATAGCAATATGAACGTACATGGTCAACATTATTTATTTAACGAATATGTTGTTTGAAACTTTGATCTAACAAATAAAACAAATTAGCATCAAGTAATTTCTTAAATCTCGAAATAGGACAAGTTGTTCTCTGGTTTCAACTGGTCACTACCTAATTTCGTAGAGTGGATAATATTTTACAGTAACAACCCCCCAGGACTCAAATGCCATGGATTTTTTTATTATCTCAATTGAAATAAGTTGTGATTATTCCAATTGAAACAAGTGTTGCATGGCAGCATAGTCCCGGTCGGGTTGAATTGGGAATAAATGCACAGGGATGGGGGGAAAGTAGCAGAGGCAGATGGAAACTATAGCGGAGATGTGGCAAGTATCTTGAAGAACATGTGGTATCCACGCAGTGAATGACACATGGCCCCAAGAGTCCCATTTATTTTTTGAAACTATATGATCTATTTTTCTATGTTCAAAATTTCTATCTATTTTGTCTCTATATGTGCCAGGACAAAAAAAAGTATATTCAAATTAAATAAACACGATTTATTGACATCCAACACAGTGGAAGATAAAAATTTATGAGGACATATATATAAAAGGAGATAAAAACACTGTTTTATTTGAAATATATCAAAAAATATTATTGTTTGGTACATATTCCTATAAATTTAAATATGTTTTTCATATAGACTGGGATTGGGGCTCCCGCGAGACATAAGAGAAATATGTACAAGAAATAGGACTATGGAAAGAAGAAGTAGGTGACGGTAGAGTGTAATACCTGAAAATAATAAATTGAAAGGTATCAGTCTTTGGCTAGACATTTCTATTTAAAAAAGTGGAATAACCGGATTGATAAACAAAGCAGGATGTGATGAGTATAGACTTACAGTGATGGTACATATCACCCCTTTTTCTATTTTCTTCCTGATGCCTTTTTATTGCTGTCATCGATGGCTACTGGAATCGTCGCAACTACCTGTTTCCTTTCATCAGCGACCTGCTTCAATTTCCTTTCAAGCCATTCTTCAATGTATCTTCTCAAGGGGGCAACATTGATCTCATTCCTGATTTTTATGTTGAAAAGTTAATTTTCTAATTCCCTTAGATCGATAGAAAGATTACATAGAGCTTGATCAATTTATTCATTCTATACCGAATAGTCGACTAGCCAGTTGTCGACGTCATCTTCACCATATTCAAGGATGTTGTAAAACTTCTCCAAAGACAGTGCCTTAAAAATATCAACCTGTTTATCGAAGGCTTTCTTAGTTAAGGGCAAGGAGTTGATGATTAATTTGGGGTCTTGGAATTTGTTGGTACTTTAGCCTAAGTTTATTTTGGTCATCTTTGCGAATATTTTTTCTTTCTTTGATATGGCTTGTTCAGATGACTAGATAATGAGATGCAGGTTCTTCACTTTTTCTTTCCAGCATGCATTTAATTAAGTGCTCTAGTTTTTGGATGGGAGATCTTGTTGTCTTCGTCTTGTTGAAAATGGTGCTAAAAGGAAGGACCATGTCTAAATAGAAATATTCTTCATTTTTTAAATCCGTGTGCAAATGTTTGATAAAATTATGTGCCCTCGTTCCAAGGGAAGCCATGGTTTGTGATGTGTCTCATGCCTCAACAATCAGTTCCATTATTTTCTTAATATTATTCTCCACATATCCTCTACACGATGTGAGGAGGATGGAGGATCCTTTTAACTCGGCTGCAGGGGTGGCAGGCATGGATATTGCTAAAGGACTGGCAAGAAATGGCATAGAAATCAAAGCTTCATCCAATTACTTGACCCGGTGCTTTAGTCTGACATTCTCTGCCTCAATGCCTCCAATGGAATCATCAATATAATATTTGGTTTCTATCTGAAGTCGACAGATTTGGGACGATCGCATGTTCGCAAGGTTAACCTATGAACTATATTTTCCTTTCTTATTTTTTACATCTCTCTTTTCAATAATTAATTTTTTAGACTCGCTGTAAGAAACAACACTCTGGAACACGATGGATTCATCTTCGTCAAAAAATTTGGTATCAGCTCTGTCCATTGGACGACTATGTTGGATCGCATCTCTAGGATGATCAAGGTTACAGAATATGCTATCCAATTCAGGCTCAAGTTCCATGTTCTCACTCTCAATTTCAGGCTCTTCCGCCTCTCCTACATTTTTTTTTCTCTTCTTGTCCATGAGAAAATTGTCAGAACTATCAATTTTAGGGTGAGGAGGGTCATTATTTCCTCCTCTGTTTGAAGAATTCTGAGTTTCTTTCTTGCTGTGGTGGGTCATTGGATCAATGCTCTAGGATGTTGTACTTTTGGGAGTGTTATCTGTCGATTGCACACACTTCTCACCGGGGCCTTTTCCCTATTTCTTGTACAATTCAGTGGTGCTTTGCAGTGTGTCAAGGTCGTCGGCATCAGAAGCAGGAGCGTCGTCTCCATTGTCTCTGTTTTTGCTCAGGTGTTTTTTGAAAAAAGAATTTTCGATGCCAACTGTTAGTAAATGTTCTAAAAAACATTTATCAGGGTTGAACCCTCTTAGGATTTCATCATATCTTAGGTTCAAGTTGCTGAAATGGGCTGCAAATTTGTCAATTTTGTTGACGTTCCTTAACACGAAGTCCCCAACTTTCCATGGCAGAGGAATGAACTATTTTTTTCTCTTCTCATGGAATAGATGCAACCAATAGTTGTATTGCCTTGCTATTTCTGTAACAAACATTATGTCCATAATGTGACATGGAAGGTGTTAGCACTGAGAGTCACCCTCGGATTGAGGGAGGATAAGCACAATACCCATCACAGTTTTTGGTGGATGTTGGTTTTATATGAGTGGAGGTCAAAAGACAAAACTCAATATATGAATAATGTTTCAACACAGATCTGGACAAGAAATGCACAGGGAAGTGAGGGCCACATTAACTTCAGTCAGTGAATTGAGTTTAAGTGTGAGCATAGGGAATACTTAGTGAGAAAGATGAATAAGACTTCTATGGGCATCAGGCTTTCAAGTAGCTTGGAGAAGAAAAACTCAGACTCAATATCACTCTTAAGCTCAAATTTCAGACACTAAAATATGTCCAAACGACACAGTCACAACAAAACAATGATCAAACCTACATCACAATGTAGCTACAACAACTCGATTGGATCCTCCATGTCCGAGCCGTTCAATGTAGGAGGGAAAAGATAACTAGAGACCTGACTAAAACTAGTCACGATATCGTTGTAATCAAACATACATTACAACAACATAAAAACCCTTGATTGGATCCTCCATGCCGAGTGTTTTAGCATAATTTTTATAGAGAGATGAGAGAGGTTGACTTCTATTAATCTGAAAGTATTAAATTTGATACATAACCAAGGAACAGTTCTGGCATAAAAACATTACAAAATAGGGAGCTCTTCTCAAACAGTTGATGACATTAACAAAATATCAAAACTACCTATTTATACTCAGATCAGTCACAACTATCAAGAGTGTGATCTGATCAATACATTCAAAGCATTGTGTCTGAGTAGTCGTCTCTCAGACTGTGCATGTATCCCTCTGTCATACACGAACTTAGATCGGCATGGGTCTACAGGAAAATTCATCCAAAGGGTTACCTCGGGCTGACAACTCTATTGTCCATGGCCAACTCCTCCATACTTTCTAATTGTTGAGTGATTCGAGGTTTCAACCACCATTCCTTTCATTTATTTACTGAACCCTCGATATCGGGACGAGGCTTAGTGCCTAGGGGTGGCTACGTGCTGCTCTTGAATTGGACGTTACATGAGCATGTGATTGCGGGGCCATCAAAAGCGGTTTCAACTCATACCGCTTTTGGGTCCGCAATCCACCACCTTCTGCCATGTATCACTTTCACCAAACCACGGTTTCAATTGCGGGACTGCTCAAGAAAATGATCGCTCGAGCATGTTGCATCCCTACAATGCACTGTGGTCGTAGATCTAGTCCCTATCTGCGATCTGGGCATGCCCGCTATATTTAGCACCATTGCCAAGCTTATTTGCCCACCAACTTCATAATTTTCCAAACTGTGCCTTGGGGGGGAGGGCGCTACTTTTGACATTGAACAATATATCATCAGTGGATCAGATCCACCTCCTTCAAATCGATGGCTGAGATTTTCTTCGGGTCTCTAGACTCCGGGAAAATCAAATCTCAAACCTCCTTTGCCTTTAGATTCTTTTACCCGGAGCTACGGATCTGACGACACGTGTCCCCTTGAGATTCACATCTGAGAATTACTTCGGAACTCCAGACTCCAGAAAAATCAAATCTCAAACATGGGCTTCCTCCATGCTTTTACCCGGAGCTGACGATCTAATGACGTGTGTCCTCTTGAATCGAATGGCTGAGAATTAATTTGGACCTTTATCCGGAGTTCACGGATCAATGCCATATGTCCCCTACATATTCCTTCAAGTAACTCCTACGGAACCAAAGATCTAATGATATGTGGCCCTCACATATCGACGGTCCAGATTCATTTCAGGCCTTCGACACTTCTGGCTTCGGGAGTTTCAAATGTGAAACATGAAAAAACTCCCGAAGGAAAAATTGTCGAAGTGACGTGGTGGCCTGATGTCATATGATATCACGGTTGTTGATGTGTCATGGAAAGAAGGGTAACATGTGTCATATGAAAAAGGGAGAATGCCACAACCAAATGACCTGGAATGCGTGCCACATGTCATGAATGATGAGTGCACCACATTTTTCGACGCTTCAGGACTTCGACACTTCATCTCTTCGGTGCTTCCAGACTTTGACACTTCGGCACTTCGGAGCTTTTCTCATTTTAGAACTCCCGAAGCTCATTTCCTCGAGTACTTGGATCAAATGCCACCTGTCCCCCTCAAGATCAACGACTCATGCTCGCTCCGGGCCTTGGGACTTCGAACCTTTTTCTTTAGCACTATACTTTACACAATTTTGGACTTCCAAATGCCGATGAGCCACTGATCTAAACTGCTTTTGGAATCTCCACCGCTAAAATATTAAAACTTCCCACTCACTTGCTAATATTTCCAATTTGACGTGAGCTTCTCTGAACAATGTGCTTTGACGCTTCCTATGCAGACCACAAACTTGGATGACCTGTCGCCCTTGAGAACTTTATGTGATAACATTTGGTTCCACAAGGGATGGCATGCTCTCTACAAGTTTCCAAGAACGCGTAGTTCTAGTGCCTTAACTTTTGGTCTATGGAGTCTAGATCAAAACTTTTGTTGAAGAAAACAGGGAAATATGTACACTACTCTACTAAAAAATGAAAACAAGCACATGGGTTCCAGAAGGAGGTTATTAATGTACATTCCTAGACTAAGTGATTTTTACAATGCGCTAGGTGAAGGCAAACTTCAACCATATCGACCCAAGTAAATTTCTGACGGAAAACTTTATTACTCTGTTAGTGATCAACAAAGGATAACGGAAATGTGACAGCAAAATAATTACATTTTTCAGATTACCCTCCAATGTCGAAGTCAAGATAAAAGTTTGGAGGCTCAAACACATGGAGAAAATGCAATTCCATGTACTCTTTCATGGGATCATAAAATAGGTGATAAAACCTACTAGATTGATAACAGGAAACCTGCTACACTTTACCAATGCTCACGTCTATCTGAAAGTCTATGACAAGCATAGGTGAGTGAAAGGCTAATGTAGGATATCAGTCCACTTCTTCTTTGTCTACTCCAACAACATCAGCTAGCTGAGGGAAAGAAATCTCCTCATGTATATCAATGAATGAGTGTTTCTCCTTAACATGTTTCTCAGTGTTTTCTGTGGGCCCAGGATGGCTGATTTCCACACAATGATTTTCCCTAATTTATAAAGGAAAAGGATCTATAGTATGGTCTTGGAAATCTTTCATATCCACCTCGGAATCTGATTCATAGATGTCATACACATGTTGGTTGCTCCCCAATTCAACAAAATGTAAGGTAGGGATCTTCTCTTCTTCCTCTGAGTACTCATCAAAGAGGGGTGAGTGCAGAACTCTTTTATCTTGCAAAGAAAAATGAGCGACCTTTGGATTTTTCTCTTCAATCCTAGGTGAAAATACATCCTGGGAAACCTCTTGAAGGAAAAGAGAAGAATCCTTCTCCACAACTATATCTTCTTGTAAATCCGAGACAGTAGGGGTATCAGGGGTAGAATATGATACATCTATGGCTATGCAATCATCAACACTATCATAAATCATATCCGGAAGGCCTTCTTCATCATAAGCAGGGTTGCCAAAAATATCTGATTCAAGGACGGAAACATCCTCTGCATTTTCTTCATAAGAGAGGCAAGCAAAATTTGCCTTCAATTCCTCTATTGCTACAGAAAGTGATTTTACCAGTTTTATCAATTGATCCCTTGAGGTATAGCCTTCATTCTCGCATGTTTTGCTAGAACGAACTATATCCTGAACACCATCTCCATACTCCTCACACCAATTATGACAAATTAACTCAGAGGAATAAAACTTTTGACAATGCCTATTGAAAGCTGCATGAAACTGTTCTAGGGAAGAGATGCTAGTAGGGGGCAAGGAGTGATACCACTCACAATCATCTCTCTCTAATGAGAACATGAACATCTTCATCAATACATCCTCATGATCTATTTCACATTGATGCATGACTTCATGAAACTCAAGGAGATGCTTTGTAGGGTTGTCATCTCTATGTTCCCTAAATCTGGACAAAAAAATCACCCCACTCACCCATAGTAGGAACAACATTTGGAGAACCAAGAACAACAGAGAAATTAAAAGGAGCAAACCTCTGAGCCAAGATGGATTCCATCTGAAAATATGACTTCTTAAAACTGTGGAGTCACCTCTAGATTCTTTAATCATGGATTCGCCAGGTGAATGATATGTATTCTGAATGTGTCTGGTCTTTGTTCACCATCAAAGATCAGATCTGATCATTGTCGTTCTCCCAGAGATATTTTCAATCTGGTACAACAATTAAAAGACTTCTTGAGAAAGCTTTCCTTTCTGATAATTTTCTTTGGGTCAACTTCAATTTTTACTAGAAGCAGTTATGGAGTAGACCTCGTGTGTCTGCCTTTTTGAGCCACAACTAAAATAGTGGAGTCGCCAGGTGCGAGTTGCAATCTTCAAGGTATTGATTTCTAATGCACCTTCAAAATCAGAATTTCTTTGTCGTTCTTACCCAGGGAAATGTCTTCAATTTGTTCCCTAACAACAGTGCCAAGAATTTTATCACTAAGAGTCACCCTCAAATTGTGGGAGGATAAGACCATTACCCATCATAGTTTTTGGTGGATGTTGGTTTTATATGAGTGGATGTCAAAGGAAAAAACTCAATATATGAACGATGTTTAAACATAGAACTGAACAAGAAATGCACAGGGAAGTGAGGGCCACATTAACTTCAGTCAGTGAATTGATTTTAAGTGTGAGAAGAGGGAAGACTTAGTGATAAAGGTGGACAAGATTTATATGGACATCAGGCTTTCAAGAAGTTTGGAGAAGAAAAACTTAGAGTCAAGATCACTCTTAAGCTCAAATTTCAGACACTGAAATATGTCCAAACGACACAGTCGCAACAACACAATGATCAAACCTACATCACAATGCAACTACAACAACTCGACTGGATACAACAAGAGAGCTGACTAAAAATGGTCACGATACCACTGTAATCAAACCTACATTACAACAACATAACAACCCTCGACTGGATCCTCCATGCCTGAGTGTTTTAGCACAGTTTTTACAGAGAGATGAGAGAGGACTACTTCTATTAATCTGAATGTATCAAATTTGATACATAACTAGAGAACAGTTCTGGCATAAAATAATTACAAAATAGGGAGCTCTTCTCAACCAGTTGACGACGTTAACAAAATATCAAAACTACCTATTTATACTCAGATCAGTGCCAACTATCAGGAGTGTGATCTGATCAATACATTCAAAGCATTTTGTTTGAGAAGTCTTCTGTCAGACAGTGCATGTATCCCTCTGTCAGACGCAAATTCATATCGACATGGGTCTGTAGGAAAATCCATCCATAGGGGTACCTCGGGTTGACAGCTCTGTTTTCCATGGTCGACTCCTCCCTACTTTCTAATTACTAAGTGAGTCGAGGTTTCAACCACCAGTCCTTTCATTTATTTACTAAACCCTTGATATCGGGACGAGGCTTAGTGCCTAGGGGTTGGCCACACATTGCTCTCAGATTGGACACTATATGAGCACGTGATTGCAGGGCCGTCCAAAGTGGTTTGAACTCATATCGCTTTTGGGCTCGCAATCCACCGCCTTCTGCCATGTATCACTTTTGCCAAACCACGGTTTCAATTGCGGGACCGCTCAAGAAAATCATCGCTTGATCATGTTGCATCCCCGCAATGCGCTATGGCCATAGATATGGTCCCAATCTGCAATATGGGTGCACCCACTAGATTTAGTGCCACTTCCAAGATTATTCTCCCACCAACTTTAGAATCTGCCAAACTGTGCCTTAGGGGGGGAGGGTGCTACTTTTGATGTTGAAAAATATCTCATCAATGGATAAGATCCACCTCCTTCAAATTGACGGCTGAGATATGCTTTGGGTCTTCGGACTCCAGGAAAATCAAATCTCAAACCTCGTCTCCCTTCAGAAGCTTTTACCCGGAGCTAGGGATCGGACGACGTGTGGCCCCTTGATATTGACAACTGAGAATTACTTTGGGACTCCAGGCTCTGAAAAAATCAAATCTCAAACACGGGCTTCCTCCATGCTTTTACCCAGAGCTAACGATCTAATGACGCGTGTCCTCTTGAATCAAACGATCGAGAATTACTTCAGAGCTTTATCCGGAGTTCATGGATCAATTCCATATGTCCCCTGGATCTTCCTTCAAGTAAATCCTCTGAAACCAAGGATCTAATGATGCGTGGCCCTCATGGATCGACAGTTCAGATTCATTTTGGGCCTTTTACACTTATGGATTCGAGAGTTTCAAATGTGAAACATGAAAAAACTCCAAGAGGAAAAATTGTCGAAGTGACGTGGTGGCCTGATGTCATATGATGTCACAACTACTGATGTGTCATGGAAAGAAGGGTGACATGTGTCATATGAAAAAGGGTGAATGTCACAACCAAATGACCTGGAATGTGTGCCACGTGTCATGACTGATGAGTGTGCCACGTGTTTCAATGCTTCGGGACTTCAGCGCTTCAGCTCTTCGACACTTCAACACTTCGAGGATTTTCTCATTTTATAACTCCCAAATCTCATTTCCCCTAATACTTGGATCGAATGCCACTTGTCCCCCTCAAGATCAACGACTCATGCTTGCTCCGGGCCTTGGGACTTCAGACCTTTTGCTTTGGTGCTATACTTTGTGCAATTTTGGACTTCTGAATGCCTGTGAGTCATTGATATGAACTGATTCTGGAATCTTGGTCGCTTAAATATTAAAACTGCCCGCTCGCCTGCTAATATTTCCAAGCTGACATGAGCTGCTCTGAACACTACGCTTTGATTCTTCCTATGCAGACCACGAACTTGGATGATCTGCCGCCCTTGACAACTATATGTGATAACAAAAGGAGAGCATGTTTTTCCTTGGAGCCAAAAATCCTTATCACAGTGTATTTATCCATATGTTCAAGTGCCCCCTTCCTGTCCAAAAACCCGATTTCCTAGTCAGATATGCGGGGAGCATCTTTTCCTAACAATAAAACTTTGAAAATAGACACAAAGTGATTAAAAACCTCATAAAAATAGCGGGAGACCTTGTGTTTCAACAAGGCATGGTACCAGAATGTTACTGGGTCGAATTCCCAATTTACCTTGTTGGACAGAGACAATTTTGGAAACTGACAGCAATGTGCTATCACAAAAACCAAGTAGGATGACATATAAAATTTCTTCTCCTTTTTGAATCTTGACAATTGGGAAAATATTTCATGGGAAATTAGCTTCCCCCAATAAAAAATGGCTTGTTCCTTGACTGTGAAATACAAAATATATAGATCCATGTGGGAAATAGTTGTTGTGGATTCCTGTCCCATTATTCTTGTAAACAACTAGGTAATCTCCCAGAATGGATTTGTAAATGAACTAACCTGCAATCTTGTGATATCTTCAGGAACTTCCATCGGGTCTTCTAGGAACTGAGGCAATAGGTCCAACCAGTTATTATGATTTCTTAGGAATTTCTTGGAATCTTCTCCTTTGAACGTCAGTGTTGGCTCCAGTAATCTTAACATTTGATGAAAGACCTGAGGTGACAAAGAAAAATAAGAGTGGTCCCGCAGTGGAATAATTATTTGACCTGAAATATATTTATCGGTGCACCAAGAGACCAGATCCTTATAGTCAAAAACTTCAGGGACACAGCCTACATGAGCAATCCCAGAGGTCCAAATTATTTTGTTCTGGGTGGTAGAGGATGGGTAATAAGAATATTCCCTGGACCACTAGAAGTTCTGGTCCTCATGCCCGAAGATGTTCATTGTATCTCTATAGAACTGTTGTCAAGTTGGTGCCATAAGGTTATGAGGACGTTCATTTTCTCCAGACAATGGTTGAAATGAACAGTTGGAGGGGATAGTATAACCCTTTGAAAATGTTGGTTCAATGCTTATGAATTGGAAAGCTCCTCGAGCCTTTCGCTCATTAATGACAATATCTATGGGTGTTGCATGATGATTTGTTAGCAGTAAATATTACTTATTACATACTTAGAAGTGAGAAGGTGGCGGGTACGATGAAGAGCAATTAAGGATTGGAGGTTTTATGAATGTGACAACCTGACGACGTGCAAACGACATTCCATGATTTTGAAATCAACACTCGGAATGGATAATATAACCCTTTGCAAATCTTGGTTTAATGTGTATTAATGGGAGATATCCTCGAGGCTTTCACTCATCAATGAAAATCTATATGGTTCCTGCACGATGAGCTCTTATAATTAAAGCTTACTAATTGCATATTTAGAAACAAGACATATATATGTGTGTGTGTGTGTGTGTGTGTGTGTATAAACAATATTTTTTATTATAAGTAAGACTTTCTTATATATACATAAGTATGAACAACAGTCACTCAGGGTTGAAATTAGGGTTGCAAGCAAAATGAAGGAGAGGTGAGCACCCGACGCTGAAATTGTGTCTTTATGATATATATATATATAGATATTAATGTTTTTCTAAACAATTTTTTATTATAAACAAGTGTGAAGATGATGGCGAAGAGCAAGTAAGGAATGGATAATTATGAAAAGCGGTTGGACGGGTTTCAAAATAGGATTACAGGGAATTGTGAGGAGAGGTGAGGGCCCGATGGTCAAATTGCATGTCTCAAAAATTTTGATTGCAAAAGGCGTAAAAGGGAAAAGTGCATGATGGGGTATTCCAACGAACGGTTTGTATATTTGTGGAATTATGGGTGTTGTTTGCAAGTCATGGAACAATGGAAGGGAAATTTTGAGCTCGCCTATCCAGGAACACGCAATCGAAAAAGTGGGTAAGTATGGAGTAGGGAAACGGTCGGTTGGACTCATTTTCGCTAATATATTGAAATTTGTAATAGATATCCCATTACCTGGAAAGATCTTTTCTGCATGTATATCGCGAAATTATGGGTGTTGTTTGCACATCCCGGAACAATGCAAGGGAAATCTTGAACACGCATGTCCGTGAACCGACAAGAAAAAAAGTTTGTAAGTATTTGTAATAGATATCCCATTACCTAGCAGGATATTTTCTGCATGTTTTTGTACAAGTTGTGTAGGAACATTTATTATGATGGTCTCCTCGAGGCATGGTGAGTTGTTAGAAAAAAACCTCAGTTATTGCATACTTGGAAAGAAGTGCAAAGGGAGTGGGCATAGGAAAAAGTGATTAGGAATTGGATATTTCGTGAACTCGCCAACCTGACGATCCGCAAAAGAAATTCAAAGAAATGGTGAAGTATGGATAGAGGATGGATGGGATTCAAAATGGGGTGACAATAGATCCATAGGAGACGTGAAGACTTGATGGTCAAATTGTATGTCTCATAACTTTTGAGTGAAAAATGTGTACAACGGAAGAGGGGATGATAGGTAGACTGTGTAACACGGAAGAGGGTATGATGTGAGATTCTAGTTGTAAATTTATATATCGCAGAAGTTAGGGTGTTGTTTGTAGGTCACAGAACAATAGAAGTGTAATCTAGATCCCTCCTACCCGAGAATCCACGGTCGGAGAAGTGGCTAGGTATGGAATAGGGAAGAGGTCGGTCGAAGTCGCGATATAAAAGAACGAGTGAAAATGTGAACCCACAAGTTCGCCAGCCTATGCAACTAGACATTTTCAGAAAAAAAATGACTAAGTAACGAGAAAGATAAAGTACAGGGAAAAGAGAAATGGGAATTTGGTTAATTATAGAAGACGGAAAAGAAGGGATAATATATTCACATCTGTAATAGATATCCCATTTTCTGACAAGATCTTTTCTGCATATTTCTGGAGAATTTATATACTTATTGCATATACTTGGAAAGAAGTGCGAAGGTGGCGGGCATGTAAAACAACGAATAGGAATTGGAAATTGTATGAACCCACCAACTCGATGATCCGCGAAAGAGATTACAAGAAATGGTCGTGTGTAAAGCAGTCGAACGGTCTTCAAAATAAGCTAACAAGGGTTCCTAAGGAGACATGAGGCCCTGACGGTCAAATTGTATTGATCGAAACTTTTGAGTGAAAGTTGTGTAACACGGAAGAGGGGCCGATGTAGGAGTCCGGAAGTCAATTTGTATGTCGTGGAAGCTGGGGGATGTTTGCAAGTCAAGGAACACTGGAAGTGCAGTCCGCCTGTCTGGGAATCCGCAAGCAAAAAAAATGGGTAAGTATGGAATTGGAGGCACAAAAGAGATTCCAAGAAATGGTGAAATATGGAAAGCAGACGCAAGGGCTTCAAAATGGGGTGACAATAGTTCCCCAAGAGACATGAGGACCCGAGGGTCAAATTGTAGGTCTTGAAACTTGCGTGTGCAAACTGTGTGTCACAGAAGAGGGTATGATGTGGGAGTGTGGTAGTAAATTTGTATATGGTGGAGGTTCAGGTGATGTTTGCAGGTCACAGAACAATGGAAGTGCAATATAGAGCTCGCCTTCCTGGGAATCCACGATCTGAAATGTGGCTAGGCATGGAATGGGTAGCGGTTAGTCGAAGTCACGATATAGAAGCATGAGTGCAAATGTGAACCTGTGAGTCCGCCAACACGTGCATTGAGACATTTTCGAAAAAATGACTAAGTAACTAGAAAGAGAAAGTAGAGGCGAAAAAGAAACGGGAATTTGGTTAAGTATAGAAGAGGGAAAAGAAGGTCCAATATATTTGAATCTACAATAGATATTCCATTTCCTGGCAAGATCTTTTCTGTATGTTTCTGGAGAAGTTGTATACTTATTGCATATACTTGGAAAGAATTCCAAAAGTAGCGAGCACAGGAAACAACAAGTAAAAATTGGAAATTTCTTGAACCCGCCAACTCGACGATCCACGAAAGGGATGTCAAGAAATGTTCAAGTGTGGAAAGCGGTCAGATGGGCTTCAAAATAGGGTGACAAGGGTTCCCAAGGATACGTAAGGCCCTGACTGTCAAATTGTATGTATCGAAACATTTCAGTGAAAAATGTGTAACACAAAAGAGGGGATGATGTGGGAGTCCAAAAGTAAATCTATATATTGTAGAAGTTGGAGTATTGTTTGCAGGTCACAGAACAATAGAATTTCAATTTAGAGAAAGGGGAAGATCTTGGTCGGAATCACGATATAAAAGCATGAATGAAAATGTGAGTGTGTGAATCTGCCAACTCGTGCAACAAGACATTTTCAGAAAAAACGACTAAGTAACCATAAAGAGAAACTACAGGGGATAAAAGAGTGGGAAAATAGAAAGGCAGAGGGTAATTCTCATAAGAGGGAATTGGTTTCAAACAAGCCCCATTGTTGCAAAACCATCATTTTCTAGTCCAATACTTTATCCACTTATTCATTTTCTATTGTGCTTGTACCATTAAAAAGGGTGTGAACAAATTCTTTGTTGAAGATTATATTTTATTGCAACTTGTGGGAGTAATTGTGTTCTTGATACATTCTTCCATGAGTTTAACATATTAACTTAAGTATTAAACTTCTTGCATGATGGGTTGTTAGCATTAAAGCTTAATAATTGCATGTATAGAAACAACAATGACGATCTTGAATTTTAATATTGTAGTTGATTTCATAGTCCCATTTGACTATAGCCACCATATATCAGTTTTTTTTTCTTTTAATTCATGAACAAGAAATTTGGTAATTTCATTAATAAAGTGAAAACTGCTCAAATAGAGGTCGGGGGATGGACAACTAATAAAATGCTCCCTTTCGGACTAAAGGAATCAAGCAAGAAAAAGGGAAATAAAAAATTATTTTCTTAGCAAGGTTGGGATGAAAATGAAATTTCTATGGCGGGGCCCGAACTGCCGCATTGTGATATGGTCTTGCTATGTTCTATATGCATTATGAATAGAATTGAACGTTGGTTTGAAACTTTATGAAATTCATTTTTGTTTCTATAAAACTTGATGGATCGACACATTGCATTGTCATATAATTGTTAAATTCTCCATTTTAGATCAAATTACTTGATCCAATACAATATTGAAGAACTACGAGACTATCGAACCATGCCAATGAGAAGAGGTGTTAAATTCAGAAAATAAGCAACAACCAAGACTACAAGGAAATTTTTTTAATAGTAAATCCATTAAAAAAAAAGAATATTGGGTAGTGTATATCTATCCATAGAAATTGGACCAAGTTCTTTGGACCAAAACATTGAACACATTTACCATAAACATAGGCACAAGACCTGCAACATGTAGGAGCCATCGAGATGCTCTTCAACATGCATACAAAACTAATAACCATGCTTATTTTTAAGAAATCCTTGCAGTTTTCTACTTGGGGTGTCAATGTTCATTGCCCCAATCTCAATATCTTGCGGAAGACTTGAGGCGAGAAAGAAACAAGAGAGTGGTTCCACAGTGGAACAAATCCTTGGCTTGAAGCAGATGAACAACAGTCCTGCAATAAAATTGATAGTTATCACAAGATTCTTGTGAGGAAGAAGACGAAAAACGTTGTAGGGAAAACGAAAGAGCTCGAAACTCAAAGTTAAGACACACCAAGAAACTACCTCTTCACAATCGAAGACTTCAAAGACACAGGTTGCACGAGCAATTCCAGAGGCCCAAATTAGTCCATTATGGGTGGAAGGAGATGAGTAGTAGGAATATGCCTTGCACTAGTGGGAGTTTTGGTCCTCATCCCCTAAGATGTTAATTGTATATCCAGAGAACAACAAAGTGGTCCCACAATTGAATAATTTTTTTTCTTGAAATATATCTTTGGGAGCATCAATATATCATTCCCTTACAGTGAAATACTTCCACCCAGAATGGACTAATTTGGAACTCTAGGATTCCTATTTTCGAACTGCAAAGTGGATATTTCCCTCAGCGTCAGTTTCTTTTCTGAAACCCCTTCTTTTGGTGTTGTCAGAGCCGCCATCGTCGAGCCGGTAAGTGCCCCCTGTTATGGTTGATTTCAATTTGGGTGTAGGAGTGGTAACAAAGTCTTCATTTCCATCATCCATTGATGTATCATCGTCCATCAGATCATCTTCTTCCAACTCAAAATCGATTGCATAAACCTCTACACTAGCCATCAATGCAGGCGTACAGGTTGTCTGAGCAGTGGGGTTGCCTTGGAATTATTTGTCTTGAAATATATCTCTAAGTGCACCAAGGAACCATCTCATTTTTACTCCTGGGCGGAGGGAGATGAGTAGTAAGAATATTCCCTGGAATACTGGAACCTCTAGCCATCATGCCTGAAGGTGTTTATTGTATCTTGATATAACTGCTGCCATAAGTTAACGAGAATTTATGTTTTCTCCAGATGATGTTTGAAATTAAAATTGGGGAGGGATAATATAACCCTCCACAAATATTGGTTTAATGTGTATCAATGGAATATCTCCTCGAGCCTTTCGCTGATCAATGACAATCTCCACGGTTCGTGAGTAATGATTTGTACCATTAAAGCTTACTAATTGCGTATTTATAAGAAAGTGCAAAGGTGGCAGTGATGACCAAGAGCGATTAAGGATTAGAGATTTCGTAAAGGAACCAATCGGTCGACGCCCGAAATAGATTGAATCATAATTGAAATGAATACTTGGAAAGGATAACACTCTTCTCCGCAAATCTTGGTTTAATTCATATTAATGACAAATCTTCTTCGGCCTTCTGAACATTAATGACAATCTTAATGATTCATACACGATGATCTACTAGCATTAAAGATTAATAATTGCATATCTAGAAATATGTACGAAAGTGATGGGGATGGCGAAGAGTGATTAAGCATTGTACATTTCGTCCACCCACCAACCCTCAAAAGAAATTCCAAGAAATGGCCAAGTATGGAAAGCGGTCGAGCGAGCTTAAAAAATAGGGTCACAAGATATACTTAGGAGACGTGAGGGGCCGATGGTCAAATTGTATGTCTCCGAACTTTTGACTGCACAATGTGTAACATGGAACATGGCACAATGACAGATTTCGACCATTAATTTGTATATCGCAGAATTTCACGTGTTGTTTGTAGGTAGCGGAACAATGGAAGCACGATGTTGAGAAAGCTTGGCTAGGAACCAACGATGGTAATAGTGGCCAAGTATGCAATGGGAAAGCATTTGGTCAGACTCGTGATATAAAAGATTGAGACATACTCAGAACAGGGAATATTGACGGGCTTGAAAATAGGGCCACAAGCTCTACTTAGGAGACGTGAGGGTCCGATGGTCAAATTGTATCTACCCCTACTATTGATTGCAAAATGAATAACATGGAACAAGAGACAATGATAGATTTCGAGGGTCAATTTGTATATTGCAGAACTTCAGGTGTTATATATAAAAGCACGAGACATTCAGAAAAATGACACATTCAGAAAAAGGACCAAGTAAACAGAAAGCGAAAGAAAACGAGAAAAAGGGGAATTTGTTTGTTAATTTATAGATCGAGTAAGTTCGGGTTCTATTTGAAGGCGACGGAACCTGCCTATCCGGGAACCCGTGATCCAAAAAGTTTGTTCAATATGAAATGAGGAAGAGGTCGGTCGGGCTGGTGATAGAAAAGTATCAGTGGAAATATAAAGATGTGAATCTGTTGACTCCCGCACCTAGACATTTTCCGAAAAATTACTAAGTAACCAGAAAGGGAAAACAGAGGGAAAAAAGAAAGGGGGTGGAAATTTTCAGAAGTGGGAATTGGTGTAAGAAAGCCCCATTGATGGTCTTAATAGTAACTATGAAGTGCATTAAACATGTGAACGGGTTCTTCAATCAAGGAATAGATAAAGCGAGCCATGCTTATAGTTTCCAGGATTTGTTTGTATAAGAGAAACATCTAAAAGCCACAAGAAAATCAATTTTGGGATGTTTAAGTAAAGTTATTTTACTGTCAACTTCACCACAAGTATAAAAAAGCCGAATTTGAATTTTAATGTCATGTCGTTGATACGATAGTTCCATTGGACTTCACATATTATATATCCTTTTATTTCAAATTATTCCTGGAGATGAATTTTGCTAAGTTCATCGATGAGGGAAAAGTGCTAAAATAAGCCACATACTACATTTGCATCAAAGAGCTTATATTAAAAGGAAAATGATATCCTGTATATTCTTTAAGATCATAGAAAAACTGCCAAGATCCTGAATGCATTATTAATTTTCCAGAATGAAGCATACAACCAAGAACCAAGTAAACACCAAATGTATTGAAAGTTGAGGCACAAGGCAACGCATGAACATAGAAGGCTCCAAGAGAGATCCCACAAGGTTCCATAGAGCAGTACGCATCGACCTTTGCATCAAACAATTTGATATATAAAAAAAGAACATATGTGGCATTGGTTTTCTCTTACACCTGGTATATGTTCCCATGAGAAAGTAATCGGGGCCATGGGATACGAAGAAAATTTTTCCAAACACAAGACAACACAAAACCAGCGGAGCTTCGCCAATGTACCCTAGCTATAATGAAACTTTAAAATGGGGAACAAGAAACTTTTCGATTATTATTTTACTATGAAGCAAGATCACTATGGACATTTTCTTCTGATAGTGTCATGTTCTATCACTACCAATTGTAACAATGCCAAATTTCCAATATTATTGGAAATGCCTGATGGTTCTGCCCAGAGGAGTAATCTATTTTGACGGTTCAAAGGATGGGCCTGATTTATTTATATTTGGATACTTTGTATGGGGTTTGTCCTCATGCTTCCCATTTATGGACTGAAAAATCTTATGCACTTGTACATCACTAATAAATGCACCTGCCTATATGAATTCCAATGCCCAAACTCCCCAATCTCTATAGAGAGTTCTAATGATCTCAAGCTCATGTTTCAATCCATGCTGAGTCATTTTTTTCAATTAGGGAATCGAGAAAATGGAGATACCATACCATAAATGTATAGTTGGAGACAATTTTATTTATTTATTTGGGTACCCAAAAAAAATGCAGAAATCATGCCATGGCTATATAGTTGGAAAACATTTTTCCAATTTGGGCACCCAAAAAGGTGCAGAGTCCTCCAACAAAGCCACAACCAACCACCATTTTTTTTCATTTGCACACCCCAACAAATATGCAAAATTCTTACTGGGAGATGCAAAAAAACATGAAAATAACAACATCGATTGCATTTGAAGTTAGATTCTCCTGGTTGTTTCAAGTGCACAAGAAGAGACAAAATCTCCGTATAGAAAATTTTACATCCATAGATGTAAAATCCGAAGAACTCAAGTCCGATGAACATTCATCTAAGTGTCGAAGAAAAATTACAGACGCACATGATATTTTTTCGTTTCATGCCAAAGCTTGATATGATTATTTTTTTTTTCAACCGATATGCAATATTTCATTGTCCTCATTTAAGGTAAATTTTCTATGTATCCAAAAGTCGTGCAACATGTACGCACTGTTTTTCTTTTTCTGTAGGTATGCTTCATATGACAATTTTGTTAACCCAAGAAGCACATCTTGTAACAAAGACTGTCTAATTGTACAATGTACGATTGTGTTTCCCACGGTTCAAATGGCAACATTGAGGCAATGTATATATATGTAAGGACATTTTTTACTGCATCGTAGATAATCAATTGTATCATCACTTACGAAAGTAGTAGAAGAATAAGGAGAGTTTCATTTGGAACATGCAGGCTCGAAGGGGGTCAAGTATGCATTCGCTACAACCAAAACACCCTCAACCTGGGAACATGAGCATAGTAGTTAATATATTGAACAATATAATATACAGTTGTACAACAAAAAACAAAAAAACTATAGAAAATTGGTGAAGGCAATTTGTATGAGAAAAGTGAGGATGAAATTGTAGATGTATATGCACAACAGTTGTAGATCTAGTTACTTTCTTGATATCATGTACTATGTATGTTCGCAACTCTGTTACAAATGTTGCTTGGGTTGTGTGAAAGATCGTTTCTTTAACATCTATTTTCTTTGTTATATTTTTGAAGAGCATAAGTGGAAATTTCCCTTTATGCAATTGTTGTTCCATTCAAGAAAACAAATTTGAATAGGTGTCGAACAATTGAAGCTACAACATGGAACAGTGTAATATTTGTGTAACATAACCGAGATACATGGACATGTGAAAGTAAAGGAAAAAACTGGATATGGAGAACGATACCATTGCCTTGTCTTTGTCTGAATCTCCATATTTTATATGGAGAATGTGTTGTGAGCCAATTTTTCTCATGAGTGTGACCACTACACCAATGGTTATGATTGGGTAAATGTCATTGCTCTGTGCAAGTTGGCTGATAGTTGTGTCCGGGACGAAATGATATTCTGAACAAATAGTAGAAATTTTTTCCTCAATACTTGTTTCATTGAGCGATATAATCCGAACACAATCACCATGGTCATATACTGTTTTGGGAAATATATTAAAATTTGTAATGGATATCCCATTAGCTGGAAATATATTTTCTGCATGTTTCTAGACAAGTTGTGTGGGAATAGTCAATGTGACTGTCATCAGGGCCTCCTTGTCTATCATGTCAGCATGCATAATGGATATAGTTTTGTTTTCCTTGTCCAAGTAGGTGCTATAGATGACCATTATTTCCTCAACAAACACTTGTCCAGTTTGGCGGCTGTTCAAGCCCTCTATTGATAGTATTTTGGGTGTTACAAGTTTAGTCCTGGTGACATTTTTTTAATAGGAAAAGTAATGTGAATGGTAGTGTGCATTATTTTTTTGTTTTCTTTTTCCCTGGCATAAAAGTACAAGTAGATGCACAACTTTGATGGAGTATGGAGCCAGAGTTTTTCAACAAGACCTCTTAGTTTGTGGAACTTTCCCTATGTTCGGTGTCTCGCTTGTGCTTGTTGATACTTCTTGTGAACTGCAAAGTATGTGTTGCAGATGACATCAACATATTCACCATGGCATAGATGAATAAATAGTTGAGGATATTTGTTTGGTAAACATATGAGGAACATAATGTATGCATATTTACATTCGGCATTGTCGGTCTGCATATTTTCCACAATACTTGTTTCATTGAGCGATATAATCCGATCACAATCACCACGGTCACATACTATTTTGGGCAATATATTACAATTTTTAATGGATATGCCATTACCTGGCAATATATTTTCTGCATGTTTCTGGACAAGTTGTGTGGGAATAGTCAGTGTGACTGTCATCAGGGCCTCCTTGTCTATCATGTCAGCACGCATAATGGATATATTTTTGTTTTCCTTCTCCAAGTGGGTGTTATAGACGACCATTATGTCCTCGACGAACACTTGTCCAGTTTAGTGCCTGTTCAAGCCCTCTATTGATAATATTTTGGGTGCTACAAGTTAAGGCCTGGTGACATTTTTTTAACAGGAAAAGTAATGTGAATGGTAGTGTGCATTATTTTTTTGTTTTCTTTTTTCATGGAATAAAAGTACAAGTAGATGCACAACTTGGATGGAGTATGGAGCCTCATCAGTGTGACTTTCATCAAGGCCTCCTTGTCTATCATGTCAACACACATAATGGATATAATGGATAAGTGGAAAAATTAGAAATGGGGAGGGCAATGTTTGGAAGTGGGAAGTCTCAACAAAGGCCCATTGTTGCCAAATCATCATTTTCTAGTCCAATATTATATGCCCCCACCCATTTTGTATGTTTGATTTACTATCATAGTTGGTATACCTTTTAGAATATTGTACCATAGACCCCTCTGTTGTGGCATATAAGAATTCATCTTCATGTCCAACCAATCTATTTATTTCAATTTAGCAACGTCGAACATACAGTGGACATGAAGGCAAGTTAGTATGTAGAAAGACATGTGAAAGAAAGAAATACAGTTATATTTATTTCAATGTAGCAGCAAAGAGAATACAATTCACATGAGAATAAGTTACTATGTAGAAAGATACATAGTATATACATACAAAAAAATAGGTGCGTAGAAGTAGAACAAGTAGAACAAATACACAGACAATAAATGGAATACTAAACATTGGAATATGAAATAAGAGTACATGTATGCACCTCTGCAACTCTTCTTCTACATTCGCGCCAAAGAGTCCATCGTCCTCTCCATCCACTTTGTTTGTTTAAATGTAGCAATGCATGAAAAATACAATGGACATGAAGGAAGTTAGTATGTAGGAAGACATGTATAAAAAAATAAACAGATTTCGAATTTTTTCAATGTAGCGGCACAGGAAATACAAAGGACATGAAGATAAGTCATTATGTAGGAAGGTACGCAATATCTACATACAACAAACTAGGTGAACGCATATACAGAGAATAAATGAAATACAAAACAACGGAATATGAAATAACAGTACAAGCATGTACCTTTGTATCTCCTCTTCCATCATTGCAGTTAAGACTCCTTCGTTTTCTCTAGTTATTATATTTTTTTGAATGTGGGAATGCACAAAATACAATGAACATGAATGGAAGATGGTATGCAGCGGAGAACAAGTAATGTGTACATACACTAAATCAGAATCAAGGAATAGAATAAAAGATAGTTAGAAACATGAGCCTTTGCTTTTCTCCATCCATGGTTGTAAATATATAAAGTTTTTCCTGCCCTAAATATATTACAAGCCACAAAATATTAAGAAATTGCATGGCCATAGCTAAATGATTATGGTTTTCTGTGGAAAATTACCCAGATATGCTTCGAGACATGGAAATATAATTTTGCAGTATCTTTGGTGTACATATCATATTTCAAGTACAAGACAAATTGTATCGTGGTCACACGAGTCTGTGTAGAGGATAAAGAGATTTTATTGTGATATGGGCACATTTCACCATATATGGTTAATAAGTGTGTTTTGCACATGTTTTATCTTAGAAAAAAGACAATGGACATTGTAATTTCACATCTTGACTTCGCCAGATCTCGAATTCCCCATACATGGAAAAAAACAGAACTGTAGGTCCACTCATGGGTGCAGGACCTGAACACCGCAAAGTGAAAAAAAAAAAATAGCTCCAACCACCAGCACAGGACCCCAACCCTGCAAAGCCGAAGTAAACAAAAGAAAACAACAAGCAACAAACCAGTGAGCAAGGACAAACAAGCCCAACTGCAGCCCCAGGGCCCCAAACTCGTAAACTTGAGCCAAACAACAACAAGAAGCAATAGATGACCCAACGAACCAGCGCACAAGAAAAAACCATCAAACGAGTAAACAACATATGTATCTCCAACAATTACCAAACTGCAGCCGAAGCACAAAAGGAACCAAAAACATATGACGAGCATGCCAGTAGAAATAAGAAAACATTCTTACTTGCAAAATTGCAAACAGTGAACAATAAAGAATGAATAGAAAATGAAATTATGGCATCGAAACTTACTCTGAAATGATGAACGATAGAAGCGCAGATTGAATTGTGGGTGCAACACCTGGACCTCGCAAAGTAAAAGAAAAAAACATATCCAACTACAAATGCAGGACCCCAACCCTGCAAAGTTGAAGTAAACAAAAGCAAGCAACAAGCACCAACAGGTCCAACCGCAGGCGTAGGTCCCCAACCTTGAAAAGTTGAACCAAACAACAACCGATGAACCAACGAAAAAGAATCACCCACCGAACCAGTAAACAATGTATGTAGCTTCAACAATGACCAAATTTCATTCCAAGCATAGAAGAAGTATGAAACATATAATGCCTATTGAACTGGCAGTGGAAAACAATATTGTCCAAATTCACTACAACATTGTATGGAAGAATTAGAGGAAAAATGTACTCTGAGAAGCCTATTTAGGTAAACATTTAAGGTTGTCATGTTATCTAAGGGCCTCATGGTATGAAAACATTTAAGTTGTCAGGCATGTTTCAGGACTTCCCGCTATGTAATCATTTAAGTTGTCAGGCCTATTCAAGCACCTCAAAAAAAGTGTCAATGCTCTAAACCTTCAATATGCAAACATTTCAATACAAATACAAAGGATTAATAATAATAATAATAATAATAATAATAAAAGGACATATTAATATGTGATCTCTATAGTCCCTCTATGCATTCAGCAGGGATTAATAATAAAAAAACATTAAAAAATAGCATATATGCTCAGAACTTTCGGTATGTAAACATTTCAGTAAAAATGTAATAAAAAAATAAAAAAGGAGCATCTAAGGTCAAAAATTTGGATATATACACATTTACAACATTGGGAACAACAAAACTGGAAATAAGACCTCGAATATATTCTCCAATGAGATGATGACATATAAGTTTTTTTATATATATATAAAATAATATTTTTACTTCTATAGTACGAACAATACAGACGATGCAAAAATTTATAGTCAAAGGACATATTAATATGAATTCAATGAATTATAGATGGCCATAGTTCATCTGCGCCTTTGGTAAGGACTAATAAGCTGTGATTATTCCAAGTGAGTTAAGTTCCATCGTTCTTCTAGAATGAGGTATTTCGAGGAGTAATTAGAAAATAGAATGGTAATTGTGGACTACATCTTCCGAGTCCCGAACATATTCCTTACTTTTGTGAGTCTGAACATATTCTACACATTGTAGGAAGGAGAAGTCGACTATGTAATAACAAATTGTCATTTTCTCTATGGTAAGGGACTGACTTGAATTTGTGGCGACCTTCGAAGTTGGGGTTGCGGAATGGAGCAAGTGGTATAAGCACACCGGATATAACGAAGTGTGACGATGGTGTCTTTATATGAGGCGAGCCAGGACACCTTGGGCATGCAACATGCCAAGGGGGACTCAATCGATATGCCTTGAGACACAAGAAAGATAAGAGACAGCTTGATGAAGGGTTGAAGGAAAGATTTGGGTGCTCCACGAAACAGACAAATAGGTTAAGGAATGAGGAGGGCACACCTATAAAAGCTGGATTGAATTGGATAAGAGCTACACTCACCCAAATGATGGGTCGGTCAAATAGATGGGGGCACCAGTTAGGATTTTTACAGGTTGAATCGACGAAAAAATGAGGCGTTCAGTGGGTCAGCTGGGCAAGCTGCCTGAATGTGCCCACATGAAGAGACAACCCAACTTTGTGAAGGGCATGACTTGGTGAACCAACTGGTAGACTCACCCATGTTCATAGAGACGTGACAATTGACATGGATCGACGCCTATAAAATCACAAGGGCTCACAACCAAGGAAGATCACAACTTCGAAGTCAATGAGAGCAAGAAATCAACTTTTTGATTATGAGAGAGACTTAGACGAAGACACGCGAACTCCCTCAAGGAGCCAAGTTTCTCCACTTGGGAGGACTCGTGCTACCTTGAGGTGACTCAATTGACAGAGTTGGGGTGACATTATTTTTGTTTGAGTTTGGGGAAGTCTTGTTGTGGGTCCAAGTAGGCATGATAGGAGACAAAACCACAGGTTTGTGTGAAGCTTTGCAGTAGAAAAGAGACAATAAGTTTGTGGTTGAGGGAACGTATGAGGTGCATTACAGAAGGTTAGGAAGACGATTGCGACAGAGAGGCCTTGTGTGACGAATCTATGTATGAGTGTCTTGGTGAGGTGATGTGAGTCATGTGACTCTGCCTAATTGTAAACCAAGCCAATAGTGTTCATATTGTAATTGTTTAACAATAAGAAACACTTAGCCAATTGTTAGGCATGGTTTATGTTGCCTGCAATATATATGTGTTTATCTTGTTTGTTTCACAATTGTTCTCTTTGTTTCATGGATGTATGTTTATATATGACTAAGAATTAAGATGATAACAATTTTCTAAGTATACAAGAGTTGAACTAGAGTAGAGACTCGCATGTAGCCTAGAAAGGAGTATGGGTATGTTATAGGTGAAGAGGTGTAGTCCGGATGAAGTATCCTTGGTGTTTCAAATCATTTGAGTGAGAAACATCGTGGTGTCGCATGCCCTCAAGAGGTGTATGATCGCAAGTTTCGGCTAGGCACACTGTGGAGACGTGAGAAATGGTATCAAAGCAAACTTTGAAGGCAGTTTTTTGCGAAGACTATTCAGTGGGGACATTCGCTAACTTTATGAATTTTTTGATGGAGTGAACTTGCTCATCATAGACTTTTCATCAGATTTACAACAAGAGGTTCGGTTTATGGTGTGTTGTAAGGTTGGTCTAGGTTCACACCTTGAGCATATTTTGTGGTGAAATAAATCACTTAGACAGGGTGGGTAATCGCAGAACTCATCGCAAAATTCATCACAAAAATTGTAGCAGACTTGATCGCAGATGTAATTTGGTCGCATACTTGGTTGGTTTAGGATAGAAATCAATGTTGGACCTATAGTGCACACCTTGGAGAGACTAGGCACAAATTTCGTTGGGTGAACTGAGCACTTGGGAAAAGAAAATGAAGGTAGGATTTGTTGCATGACATGTCGCATATCTAACTGTAGGAGTGATCATTGAAGTGATCGTAGGGGGTGATCGCATAAATGATCGTGAAGGGGATAAATTTTGGGTTTTAGAGAGGTGAAGCACTTGGGTGTGTTGTACGCCATAGAGTATCTTTGCAGCAAGAAATTATTTTGACACATTTTTTTTGTGACATCTTTGTGTCATGCATCACCGAGAACGATAGTTGAGTTGAGATGGGTTGTTGGACAAGTTGTTTGATTGCAACCTTTAGATGAGGTGACTCTTCAAAGAGTTACAAAAGTTGGTTAACAACAGTATGACTTGACAGTTGAGTGGTGGATGCATGGTGCCTTGAAGCGGAAGCACTCAAGGTGCGGAGATGATAAGACATTGGATATGAGTTTATTTAGTTGCATGCAAATTTTGAGACTTATATGGATTTCTGAAGTGGACGAGTGGACTCAGCCTTGTATCACAATGAAGGTCTTGCAGGTTTGTCAAGTTGTGGACGATGATTGTGGGGATTTCATGCAGAGAGTCAATTGCTTGGGAAATTGAAGGTCCAAGACAACAGACCTGAACCATGGGCACAACCAAGGATGTCGTTGGGGAAGGTATGGTTGGTTTTTAGTTCTTGCATTTTCTAAGTGTTGTAGTGAGTTCTTTGAAGGGAAGTCAGATAACTTGGTGGTTCAAATGCAATTTGTTTATGTGGTGATAACCGACAGAGTTGATATTGGCTCGAGTTTGGCAGATTCTAAGAAGTCTTTTAATAGTTTGGGATGCCTTAGTTGGGTGAATGTCCAAAGATCTTATGACGACTTGATTGGATGAGTCTTGTGATGGACTTAGGTAGAATTGATTGTTGTGATGGAGGTGGGTTGAGGAAGTTTCCTAACTCTTCGATGAGGCACATTAGATAGGTTGTTGTAGTGAAGTGGGTAGTGAATTACATGTGTGTTGAGTTTGAGAGGATGGGTGAGGTGACTTGGTTCCTGGTGCCTTAGCTAGATTCATTTGATCATGATATGACTTGACAATCATGAAGATAGTGCCAGAGTTTAGACAGTTGTAGTGTAACACCCTATTTCCCCCAGTCTGTAAAAATAACTATACTGGCCAAGAACTATGGCAAACTCAAAGATGTGAATGTGTG
>SNQJ01S0094232.1:2443-24995 GCA_010110895.2 Picea sitchensis
CTGGTCACATGTATAGTTACCCCATATGACCATACCTTCATGTAGAGGAGCTAGCCGATGATGTGCGCAACAGTTAGGTCGTTGGCCACATGGGGCCATATGACCGAGTTCTTCGTCGAGGATTGGGGCCGATGCAAACGGTCCTACAATTCCACCCATTTTGCGGGATTGTTGCGTGTGTTGGGTTTTGGCACGAAAAACACACAAAGACCGAGTTAGTCAGAGAGAAGGTGTAATTTGGCGAGTAGGTACAACAAGATTGAAGGGGGAAACTTCTAGGAGGTGTAACTTCTTCATTTTTTGGCCAAACCAAGTGTCGAAAAAGCCCAACTAACGGTTTTTAGACGTTTTGGAGCCAATGGAGCCATCTATTTTGTATTCTGAGCACTGTAAAAGAACTTTTTAAGCATATTGAAAATGATCCATGGGAAGCTGGACCAGGAGATGTAGCCCAAGAGAGGAGTGAACTCATTTATCATTTATTGTGTTATGTGTTCATTTTTTATGGTTTTTATATGACTGATATGTTGCTCATGATTAAGTAAAAATTCATTAAACTTATGTGTTAATAACTTGATCCAATTACCCAAACACATACCATTTTTTACACTTGCAATTTAAAAGAGACAAGTCTTCTTCATTTTCAGATCAATCTACCACTCCCTCAACGTTGTAGCCTGCATCTCCTCCTTCACGGTCTGCTCGACTTTCTCCAAGATATCGTTCTCATAATCCCTTTCGCCATAATAATTGGCATCAATTTTCTTGTAAATCACATACCTAGACCTCCTCTTCTTCACCTTAGGGGGGCTCATCGAATAGCTCTTTGACGTTAGGGAGGAATTTCCCAGTTGAACTTGTACAATTGATTGTTGGAAGATGGCATGTTACAATATTCCAACAACCAATTGTGCAAGTGTGGCTAGGAAATTCCTCCTCGACGTCAAAGAGCTATTCTATATGTCCCTTTGAGGTGAGAAGAGGAGGTCCAGGGATGTGATCTACAAACGAATTATCACTAGTTATTATGGTGACAGGGATGACAAGAACTGTATCTTGGAGAAAGTTGAGTGGCTCGCGGAGGAGGAGATGCGAGATAGAGTGCTAAGGAAGTGGCAGAGGATTGCGTCTATCTAGAGGGAGGCCAAGTTGATGATCAAGAGTGGCGAGATTTTTTCCATCAAGCTGGTCCTATTCAAGGAAGATGAGGATGGCCAGGAAGAAATGGGAGAGTAGGACAAGGGAAACGAGTAGTAGAGAGAGTGAGAGTTTGTTTCCCATGTGCTCCTTCTAGATGAGAAAGTGATCGAGTGCATGGTTGTGGAGAAGAAGAAACATGATGAACTTCTTAGTAAGTGCATAGGTGAGGATCTCATGGAGGAGCAGGTTGAGGCTAAGGAAATGTTTAAGATTTAGCAATAAGGAATGCTAACAAAACTTATGGATCATTGGTTGTTTTTCCAAATGTGCTTCTTAAATTCTATTAAATATACAATATGGAGCTTAGGTCATTCTTGAGCCTGACATAATTTTATAATTAAGACATCCACCAGGTACTTTCTTACTGAACATGGAAAGGGGGCATTTGGAAGATCCAATCGTAGAGCTTGGTAGTCCTAATCATGCCAAAGTAGGGGCCAAGATGATGGACTTGGAAGGGAACAAAGTTCATGTACCGGGTGCCATAGGCAAGGGCCCTGGTTACAAATACTTTAGGGCTACGAAATTCCTCCCCATCCCTAAAGATATATTCAATAATCCCCCTCGAGGTGAAGAAGAGGAGGTGTAAGTATGTGATTTACAAGCGAATTGACGTCAATTCATATTATGGCTATAAGAATGACAAGGATGGTATCTTGGAGAAAGTCAAGCAGCCTACAGAAGAGGAGATGCAATGCACATCACCAAGGAAGTGACAGAGGATTGAGTCCATACACTAAATTATGAGAGGCACCGAAGAGTGGCCTAAATTTTTGCCTCCGCAAAACAAAACCTCCACAAAATTTAACTGTGGAGGTTTGCATATGTAGTTTGTGATTTTTTTTTCTTCTAGCTGCTTCTGTTGTTGCTACCACGTTCGGTGTCGTTGGCATATTTGATTCACATAAAATCCATTTTAGGCACATATATAGATAAAATGAATTTAAAATATAAAACACAAACATATATAACTAATTTGTATTTATCAAAAACTAAAAATAGTTTATGTTTTCAAAAAAAAAGTGAAAAAGTAACCGGTTCTATTAATAAACATGTATGCACCGCGTCTGGTGCTCCTTATCAAACATAAGGCACCAAACATAGATTTGTTAAACATAACACACTAGTGCATCATTGTTAGTCAAGCATGGATATTTATAGTGGTGCATTGTGATATATAACGCATCAGTTAAAGGTTAGTGTTAAACCATGCAGTGCACTTGGTTATATTAAACACACCGACTCTCCATGTTAGTTCAAGCAAAGGATGATTTACACCGATGTGTTTTCTCTTTGTGACACACTAGAATGATAATTTTTAAACTATTTTTCCTAGTACAAATTACTTAACCACCCTAGTGTGTTTTGCTTAACGTAATGCACGGACGCTCCATTTTAGCTTTGTATGCATTGAGATCGGTGTGTTTGTATTATAACACACTATTGACAGGGCATCCCATAAAATGAATCGAGATGGTAAATGATTATGTATTTTTCTCGTTGTGTTGTAGAACACATCATCATTGCATTCTATTTATTTTATGCACTGTGAAGGCAATTTTTTGTTTCAAAAACTTGGTGGTGTGTTTGATTAATAGAACACAACGGTACATTTATCTCAATCGACACACTTCCTAACATCTTAGCAGTGCTTACCATATGACACATTGCATTGATGAAAATTCATCCCGGTGTCATGCTCTTTACAACACTTGTGCATTTCTTTGATCCAACTGCACCGTCTCGTGAAATTGTTGTATATGAACTTACATCGTGTGATGTGTTAATATAAATGCATTGGTGCTACCATGCTATTGGAGTGCTGAATTTTTCTTTAACAATGCATTATGTTGTTGAGAGCACCAGTTATAGGGCGTATGCCAAAACAACACAACACAATGGTGCGTTTGGTTAACATAAAAACACCACCGACCCATTTTTATGAAATGTGTACATGGTGGTGTGATTTTCCTTACGAAAAATATCGATGTGTTATAGTTTCTAGACCACTGGCTTGATTTTTTATCGGTGCACTGTATAATATAACATACTGGTGAAGTTTTTGTTAGTATGGGCACCGTTCCATTATATTGATTCATTGCAAATTAAGCAGTGCAATTTTTTACTATGAACTCACTGGGGTGAATGTGTTATTAAAGCACCGTTGTTTGTTTAAAGAGGTGTTGTGAATAGTAGAGAACTGACCATGGGGTGTCAAAAGAACTGCCCCACAATGTCAAATCGATTAATATATGTTCTGGTGCATAGATGTTAGTTGCACCTATGCATTTTTTACATTGATTGCACCACTTAGTTATATTTCTTGTGTCATTTTTTAATGGTGCACTTGGTTAAATGGAACACATCAATGTGTCAGAGTTAGAAGAGCACTGGTGCATTATTGAATAGGTGTTGTCCTCTATAATGCACCAGATGCGGGTCGTTTATGAGGAAGCACCGGATTTGGTTCTTAATTTTAAGTTAAAATTTGGATGGACCGGATGCAATGCTTACTATTAAGTTAGCACCTGACGCATTATGCTGAGGTGAGCCAAATTAAAATGGTGCACCACGTGTAGACGGATTTGTTTTTTGAAAAAACTCCTAAATTTCAAGCTACATTCAAATTTTAAACTTATGAAAATGGAAATGGGAAGGTAATAAGAAAATTACCTGGATTCTTATGTACCAAGGAGGCATGGTTCCACCATTGAGAGACAATGACAATTCTTGGTAATTTCCAAAAAATGGAAATGTGTGGAATATCGAACGGTGGAGATATCCAAATCACTGAGAAGTATCGACAACATGGCGTCCATGAAAATAGAGTAAGCACCAGTGCTTGCTTGAGAGATTGGAAGCACTGGATGAGGTGTCACAATGAAAATCAATCTGGTAATTTCTTTTTATTTACCCTTATCACGATGCGTCATCAGAAATTTTGTACGCACCGATATGTAATATGCAATGGTACTGGTGTGATTTGATTGGTGCTTGTTATTTTTTATAACTTATGACGGTGCATTTGAACATATATGCTATGATGCATTGTGCTTTAGTTGAGTACTAGGGCGAATGTACCATATAGGTGCACCGACAAAATTTGTTCACAAAAAACTTTCCACTGCTTGCATCTGCCAACAACCTCTGCTATGAACAGTAACAATGTGTCTGATCATTTTATCACCGGTGCGGTATTTCATGTGTGCACCAGGGCATATAGTACTGACAGGCACACCGAAAAAAAAAAAAGCTCTGCAAAAACTTTCGACCGATCGCGTCCACTAACAACCTTTGATATGAACAATAATGGTGTTTTTGATCATTTTAGCACTGGTGCAATAGTTTTCAATGTGCACAGGTGCATATAGTACTAAAAGGCGCATAAAAAAAAAAAACCTTCACAAAAACCTTCGGTCGCCCACCTATGCTAACAACCTCTTCTATAAACAACTAAAGGATAATTTTTTCATGGAGGTTCTATAAAAACCTATGCAAGAAGGTGTTCTCCTTGTAATGGGTATACCTACAGGTTGTTTCTCTGATTGTTGATCTTGTGTTTGTCGTGGAATGCTTTTTTCTTTTGAAACTATCTCCTATTTCTCCTTGGCTTCCTCTTCTTCTTTCTTCCTGTTTTTATCTTCTTCTTTCTTCCTTCTCTAACCTTTCTTTTTCTCTTTGACTATGCAAATCCTTCTTTCTCTGTTTTGCCTCAACAATATTTCTTTTGGCTTCTAAATCTTGTTGGACAACCTCCTCTTCTTGCTTTCTCTTTGGCTCTTGTCATGTTGCCTTTGAAATTATTGTTCTTGCTATAATCTTAACTGATCATATTGGACAACCTTTAACTATGTGCAATATTACTGATACAATATATTATGCAGAACATAAAATATCTAGCAGACAATGACAAAATAATAATGATATACCCAGAAAAATATCAGAAGAACACCAGAATAATCACCAAGAATAAAAACTTTATTATGATAGAAATGTTCACTTGCCTCTTCGAGGGGGAAACCTCAAGTAGAGCAGAGCTCTATTACAATAATCTCCAAGAAAAAAATATCCAATGCATCCTACTCTTATTTATACTAATTCTACCTTCTAAGGAAAATTCTAGAGGAAGATCTTTCTAGAAGTGGAAGCTTATATTAGGTCTTCTTACATTGAATTATTCTTATTTATTTATTAGGCCTTATTAACTAATGTCGGCCTTTACTAAATAGAAAATATATCCTACTAACTAATGACCCATGGAGAGGGGTTAGGATCGGATCCTAACATGCCCTCCCCCTTTAAAAGAATCCTTGTCCTCAAGGTTGCAGGTGCAAAAACTATTGAAATATGGTCATGGGTTCCGAGGTCGCCTCCTCTGGTGTTGTGTCCTTCCAATTGATCATCACTTCCTTGATAGTGCAGCCACACAATTGACATTCACAGTTATTGAGGACTTCTTCTGGTTGGAGCCACAAGGAACCTTCTTCATCTAATTCTAGCAAGATGGTCTGGACTCTGTAATTCTGTCCCATCACTTTCTTCAGACATGAAACATGTAACATTGGATGGATTTTGGAAGTAGCGGGAAGGGCCAATTTGTAAGCCACAAAACCAATACGCTTGATGATCTGGTAGGGTCCATAAAACTTAGGTGTCAATTTGTGATGTCCATAAGCTTTGAGAGATGTTTTCTTGTAAGGTTGGAGCCTGAGAAACACCTTATCACCTTCCTGAAAAACCCTTTCTGAACGATGTTGGTCTGCCTATTGCTTCATGTGATTTTGGGCCATGTGGAGGTTATCCTTCAGAGCCACTAGAGTGGTTGTATGACCTTGAAACATTGTATCAATAAATTGGACCTTGGATGTGCCAGAAAGATAGGTAATGATTTTCGGTGGCCTTTGGCCATACACCACTTCATATGGGGTCATTTTAGTGGTCGTATGATAGAAAGTATTATACCACCATTCTACCAAGGGAAGCCACTACACCCACTGGTGTTGTTTGTTTGAAGAAAAAAAATGCAAGTAGGTTTCCAAACATTTGTTGACTACTTTTGTTTGGCCGTCAGGCTGGGGGTGATGAGCTTTGCTCATGTTTAGTTGGGTGCCCTACAATTTAAACAACTCTTGCCAAAATGGGCTGGTGAAAGTTGGGTCACGATCAGAGACAATAGAGGTTGGCATGCCATGTAGCTTGAAAATATGATCAAGGAAGACTTGTGCTATGAGTGTCGATGTGAAAGGGTGAGGTAAGGGACACAAATAAGCATAATTGGAGAGGTGATCAACCACCACCATGATGACATACTTGTTCCCTGCTTTAGGAAGGCCCACTATAAAATCCATGGATATTTCTGTCCAGAGAGATGATGGAATGGGTAACGGATGTAGGACGCCTGGAGACTTGACCATTTCACCTTTATTACATTGGCACACCTCACATTCAATGAAAAATTGACGTATATCCTTCTTCATGCCTTCCCAATAAAAATAATGACGAGCACACGCATATGTCTTTTGGAAGCCTGAATGATCCGCTATAGCTGAGGAATTCAACTCATTTAAGAGATTGGGCTTGAGTGCTGAGGAGCTTGAGATAACCAGGAGATCCTTATATCAGAGAATATTATTTTTCCAAGTGTAGCCAGTGGGAGGACTAGGGTCCTCCTGAAGACGTTGAATTAATTTGGAGGTAGTCTCGTGTGTTAGCCACTCTTGGCGCACTTCTTCAATCCAATCAGGGACCGGTAAGGAGAAAGAAAAGAGGGAGTCATCCTCCGCATGTTGTCTTGACAATGCATATGTTACTATGTTATATTTGCCCTTTTTGTATATGATTTCATAATCATAACCCAACATTTTTGTCAGCCACTTATTTTGTTCTGGGGATGATAGTCATTGCTCCAAAAAATATTTCAAGCTATGGTGATCTATTTTAATCTGAAAATGAGGTCCCAAGAGATATGGTCACCAGGTGTGCACCACATGGAGAATGGCCATGATTTATTTTTCATATATAGATTGACCCAGATTGTGACCACTCAATGCTTGGCTAGTAAATTCCAAGGGTCGACCATTTTGGGTGAGCACTGCACCTATACCCATGCCGAAAGCATCTAATTCCACCACAAAGGTTTTGTTGAAGTCAAGAGCTGTTAGGACATGGGTAGTGTACATGGTCCTCTTTAACTCAGTGAAGGCTTTCTCAATAGCATGTGTCCAATGAATTACATTCTTCTTAAGGATGCTAGTCATGGGATTATCAATTTTTCCATAACGGTTGAAAATTTTCCTATAATAGCCGATGAGACCAAGAAAAATCCTTAGGCGATTTAAGGTCGTTGGGTGTGACCATTCTTGCATAGCTTGTATCTTTTTGGGGTTCAATTTTACCCCATCTCTGTTGACAATGTGCCCCAAGTATTCCACTTCGTTGGTTCCAAATGAACATTTGGTATTTTTGACAAACAATTGGTTTTCCTACATCAAGTGAAGGACTTTGTGCATATGAAGAGGATGGTTATCCCAGGTGCAGCTATAAATGAGGATGTCGTCAAAGAAAACCAAGAAAAACTTTCGAAGGTAAGGTTTCAATAGCTTATTCATGAGAATTTGGAAGGTGTATGGAGAATTGCAAAGGCAAAAACGCATGACCAAGAATTCATTATGTCCCTCATGAGTTCTGAAAGAAGTCTTTGGAATATCTGCCTCCTTCATCCGAATTTGGTGATAACCAGAGCGGAGGTCTAATTTGGTGAATACACAGGCACCTTGTAGTTCATCCAACAAAGCATCAATGACAGGAATGGGAAATTTATCTTTGTTGGTCAGTTTATTGAGGGAATGAAAATCAGGGCACATGCACCAAGTACCTTCTTTCTTTAAAACCATCACCACTGGTGAAGAATATGGCCTCCAGTAATTCCTATACCATCTTTTCTATTTCATTTTTCTGAGCGAAGGGATATTTGTAGGGACATACATTGGGGGGTTGACCGCCCAGAAGGAGAGGGATGCTATGATCATGCTCACCCTTGGAAGGAGGTAAGGCTGTAGGAATCTCAAAGATCTTGGGGTACTTGTCCAAGATGAGTTGCATGCTAGGAGGAACTACATGAGAAGCCTGTTCAGTTACCTGGATGGCATTAAATTGAGCAAGCACACCATGGTGGCCTTTCTTCAAGAGTTTTTCCATCTTGTGAGAGATGATGATTTCAGGAGAGCCCGCTTGGAGACCCCTGAGAGTATAGGGGTGAGCTTCTTGGGTGAAGCTCATATGTAATTCTCGATAATCCACTGTGAGTGGCCCCAGAGTGCAAAGCCATTCCACACCTAATATAATATCACAACGACCTAACATTTGGAGTTTGACATTCTCACAACGGACCCCACACTTCATAGTACCACCATTAGCGATGAGGATTTGAAAATTAGAAATAGGGTGGAAAAAGCAATGGATCTCATCAACAATCTCGCGATGGATAAAATTATGGGTGCTACCACTATCAATCAACACCACAACCAACCTATGTTTAATGTATCCTTTGATCTTCAATGTATGTGGGGTCGAAATTCCTAAGAGTGCATGAAGCGAGATGACCGGGTCCACAAATTCCATCGGCGTGACAACTGAATCTTCGATAGGGTCACTTGGATGAGACACCTCTTGGTATGAAACCTCATCTGATGGGATGTCGTCATAGGAAGAGGAAGTGGAGGCATCAATCTAGAAGAATTTTTTTTCTCGACATTAATGCCCTTGTGCATACTTTTTATCATAATAGTAGCAAAGGCCTTGCTTGCGACGTTCTGCCATTTCGACGGGAGAGACCTTTTGGACCTTCAAAGTTTGGGTCAGAGCAAGGGTATCCCTTGGGCGACGGTGGGTGGTAAATGGATCCTTCAGGGATGGCACTTGGAGGATGGTCTATGCTTCCCTGACTAATTAACATGTCTGCAACAAGGTAGTAGGGTGATGCATGTTCACATGAGCCTTGATAACTTCTTTTAGACCACTGATAAAACATTCAAGGTAAATTCATCAGATAAGCCCTAGGTACGGACAAACAACTATTCAAATGTCGTGATGAATTTTGTGACAGATCCAGTTTGGCACAACTTAGTGAGTCGCCACAAAAATTGTGATTCCCTATCAAAACATGCACAAACTGCTTTGGAGAACATGTACGAATTGGGAGGTCNAAATGGATCCTTCAGGGATGGCACTTGGAGGATGGTCTATGCTTCCCTGACTAATTAACATGTCTGCAACAAGGTAGTAGGGTGATGCATGTTCACATGAGCCTTGATAACTTCTTTTAGACCACTGATAAAACATTCAAGGTAAATTCATCAGATAAGCCCTAGGTACGGACAACCAACTATTCAAATGTCGTGATGAATTTTGTGACAGATCCAGTTTGGCACAACTTAGTGAGTCGACACAAAAATTGTGATTCCCTATCAAAACATGCACAAACTGCTTTGGAGAACATGTACGAATTGGGAGGTCCTGGATAACATTTCTTATGCCACTGCCACCACTGTCAGCGTTCTTGATCAAATTACAAAACCCCTACATGGAGCTTGGTCTCATTGTCTTGAATATCATGAAGGGATACGTATTGTTCCATTTGAGAAACCCACCCGGCTGGGTTGGAACCATCAAATTTATGCATGTCAACTTTGGGCACCTTATTCCAAGAAGGTGGAGAACCCCAAGGGGAGCGAGAGGACTGAGTATGTTCATAGTGAGAAAACTAAAGTTCTTATGGGTTTGGCTCAACATTCTTATCGCTGAAGAGTTGCACCAATTTTTTGACTTGTTGATCAAGGGCTGTGGTAAATTCATGGCGGAGGGAAGCCATGTTGTCTTCAATTTGTTGTTCTAGGTGGGACATTCTACCCTCCAAGGCTTCTTGGGACTAAGAGCGAGTGGTAGGCATGGTGAAGGATTATGTAGCAATAGAGGTGTCAGGATAGAAAAAATTGGCTTTCAAATGATAGGTACCCGGTTGATCAGGAAAAAGAGAGGAATCCAATGGGATATGTCTCAAGAAAGGCGTCCCAGAGGGGGTTGGGTCCACATGAAAAAAAGGATTAAAATTGAAGGGTACCACTACGATTAGAATGAAGAGAGGAATGCAACGGGATAGGTCACAAATAAGGGTGCTGACAGGCCCAAGTTTTTTTTTAACTCTTGCGGAGTTATACTCCAAACTGAATAATACTGCAGAGGCAGAATGCCAAAATTCTCAACATGACAAAAGATGTAGTAATTTCGCAACCCCATTGCAAACGACAAGGTTGCACTGCAATAGATCTTTTATTTTATTTCTCTATTATGTTCCCAAGGGTTAGGGTTTTGCAGGGAATCTACAGTCAAGGGTTTTCCCTGTGCTATAGCTCTCTTATATACGTGCGGGGTCCAACAATAGTACTCGGCCCAATATCTTAGGGAACCAGCTAAGGAGGCAAGACTGTACCCTTAGTTGTACTACTCGACTACCCAGGTACTAGAGAGTCACTTTCTAAGTGTTGTTCTCGATGAGACTATAGTAGTTATGAGATCGATCAATTTATCTATGAAGGGATTTAGGATGCCTAGGCCGATCTGTATACATGTGTTGTCTAATGCGCTACCACTCGAAGGGGTGACAACATGGGTTACAAGGGTGGGCAACAAATGTGTGCTTAAGAACCACTTGTATTTCCTACGTGTATGACTCTTCGACCACAAGTTTATGCATGTAACGACGGATCTTTGTAGCTTAAAGATGTCGGAATACATCTCTACCCTGAAAAAATTTACCCCACAAGTATTGCCCTAGAAAGAGCTCTGATACCACTTGCAATATTCTTGATACAATATAATATGCAGAACAAAAAAATCTAGTAGGAAATGATAGAATAATAATGATATACCCAGAAAAATATCAGAATAATCACCATGAAGAGAAACTTTATTATGATAGCAATGTTCACATGCCTCTTCGAGGGGGAAAACTCCGTCAGAGCAGATCTCTATTACAATAATCTCCAATAAAAAAAAATCCAATGCCTCCTTCTATTATTTATACTAATTCTACCTTCTAAGGAAACTTCTAGAGGAAGATTTTTCTAGAAGCAAAAGCTTCTATTAGGTCTTCTTACATTGACTTATTCTTCTTTATTTATTAGGCCTTATTAGCTAATGTCTACCTTTATTAAATAGAAAACATATCCTACTAACTAATGACCCATGGAGAGGGGTTAGGATCGGATCCTAAAACTATGCCCCTTTCTTCAATATGTTTTCTTCTTATCTTCAGGATTATTGTACTTCTTTCTGAGCTCTCTCAGTCGCTAATCTTCTTTGTATCTCATACAACCATTCATCTGTGGACAAAGATTTAAAATTTGTAATGTGAGGATTCTTGTTTCTTTCTTGTACTTTATCCCAATCATTAGCATATTGGAAGAATACATCATCTTTCCTTCTCATGGATGCAAAGCCAAGCTACAGACACCAAATCATATTGTTTGGAAACTAGCCCCTTTGGGTCATGCCTTCTAAATTTCCCCAATGAGAAATAATATTCTAAATGACTAGCTGCTTCTTGCTGAACATGCTTCAGGTCTTTGATGAAATAACGTACTAGTATGAAACCATAAGGTATGGAATTTTTATTCTTTACCTCCTGTAGCAATGAAACATTAAAGCCTTGATACATCGTTTGATAGGCGATCTCCCTAATAACCAACTAATATGGTACATACTTTGGAAAAATATGAGGTGTTGTAGTTGCACCAAAAATCCTTATGTAAGTGAAATCCTCTTGAATGTATGAGTTGCCAATACAATTTATCAACTTGTTAGCCTCAATAGTCAATCTAGGAAATTCTTCTCAAAAAAATATGCCATATAATCATGCCAAGAAATGATCACAAATTTAGGTGTATCTCTTCTTGTACTTGTTCTCCCACAAGATCTAAAAGTATACATGAACTAGGGATTCTGAACTATGCCAGCTGAGATTTAGTCTTGGAAATAGGTTTGTAGCACATATAACATCCAACATGTAAGAGACCATATAAAAAGTAGGAACTATACCTGGTGTCTCTTTGGCCTTGTGCACTCACTTAATCATAATATTCAACTAATTAGACAAGATACCTCCCCAATTAAACAAATTTCTCGTTGTAGCCATTGTGTAAGCCAAAGGGAACCATGCATTTGAAAATCTTGAGCAATCCTTCTCACCATATAATATGCATATCAAAACCATCAGGTACATGTATGGTTCTCTCAAATTGGTCATTGTGCACCATCCACTAGTTCCGTTCATGAATTCCATGTCTTCTTTCCACCAACTATATATAATTTTTCCCACATCATTCTTTTCATAGAAGTCATTCCCAAAAGAGGTAACCAACATAACTTTAGGTTTTTGAAACTTATAATATTTCTCCATTTTCTCTGCTAAGAAAGATCCAATACAATTACTCATTGAGTTAACAAACATACAACTGTTCATAATGGTATGATCTATAATCTAATTGATAACATCTGAATAGGGGAAAACTGGTGCCCTAGCTGCCACAAAATGCAACTGAGACTTCTTGATGTTCATGAGAACTTTATTGTCTACTTCTCTAACTGCAAGATCGCTATGGGGAACAATCCCTGGAGAGTATTCATTCTTGAATTTTAAGAACAACTCATTCCATCTCGATAGAAGCACTTGAGTGCTAGTACTCACTTCAATGTCTTTGAATATTGGTCATAGTAGAGGTCATAGTAGAGGTTCCTTAGTCGTTGTAATTTGGATAACTGGGACATAATCATCTACAGTGTCTTTGATTTCGATTAATTTGTTCTGCGAACCTTCCCTTGTTTCTTTGAGCTTTCCTCTTGGCAACTTGACTGGAACCTTCCCTGAAGTCCTCCTCGACATCATTTTCTCTGCATGCATTAGAAAATTCAATGCAATAAATACTGCTTTGGTAGAATGACATTAGCCATTCTTAAAACTACTTATTAGGCACACAATTTTCCAACAAACCTTTACTCAACAATCCTAAGAAAATCCCAAATTGGCAGACAACATCATAGAAATTTTAATTCATGGATTTAGAAAACTTACTTACACATTTCTCTGAGATTTAATCAAACAATTTCAAGTTTTAGGCACTTACTAGTTTTAAGCAAACACAAACAATGGCACACTGCAATAGAAATGAGTTGTCCTTAATTCCATCTCGGTGATAAGACCCTTCTAATCCACATGGAACCGAGGACTATGATACTTAACACTCCTAGGAGTCTCTTGGATTCTCGAATTATAACACTCAACTAGCATAGAGAACAATGGAATTTCACAGACCAGAAATGTAGAGCTCGACTCACAATTATGCTTTGAATGACTAATTTAATTGGCTAGATTTCGAATTAAAACTAACCAATCCTACCCATGCGAAATAATGACCCAATAATAACTGGAGCTTAAATGACATCATTTCCGATTGGACAGGACAACGGCCAAATCTATGTAATGATTACCAGTGGATTTTCCCATGCATGAAATGTCCCCATTTGATCAAAATTTCCATGTTTCGGTGCTTTCAAAATTGACTATTCTATGTATTTCATAAAACTTTGGTTCGTGCTATTCCTTTTGGCAGACTTTATTTTGTGGTTTCAGTGCACTTGGAGCTTTTTTTTTTTCAACGAAAAAGATACTCTTTATATTCATAAGGATATAAGAATGTACAAGGCTGATGTAGCGGATAAACCACCAGAAAACAATAGCTATGCCGATAAAACAAGCAATCCATACAAGTCAAATATGTTTTCATGTCAATCCGGGACTATTCCCGATCCCATGGACGGGCAACACTCAAAGCAAGCTGATCAATCAAAGATTGATCAATGTGGAAGGTCCTTTATTGCCTTCTTCCCATCTTGTAAAACAAATGTGCCCCGATGGCAAGAATAAAGCTCTTTTAGAAAGAGTATCAGCCTCGTTTTTTTCCTCTCTGTAGATGTGAGAGTAGGTAAGTTTATAAATCAGCTGAGTCGCTTCACGAGTTCTCTCCTTCCAGCTCACAAGGTCCACCACATGGAAGTCTACACGCCCGCTCAACCAATCAATGATAATTTTGGAGTCACCAAGTAGAAGAAGCTCATTGATATGTAAACGACTTGCCATAATAAGTGACACCATACTGATGGCAAGAATAAAGCTCTTTTAGAAAGAGTATCAGCCTCGTTGTTTTCCTCTCTGTAGATGTGAGAGTAGGTAAGTTTATAAATCAGCTGAGTCGCTTCACGAGTTCTCTCCTTCCAGCTCACAAGGTCCACCACATGGAATTCTGCACGCCCGCTCAACCAATCAATGATAATTTTGGAGTCACCAAGTAGAAGAAGCTCATTGATATGTAGACGACTTGCCAGAATAAGTGACACCCATGCTCCCATAAGTTCTGCCTTCATGTTGGTACCGTTCCCACAATTTAGAGTCCACCTGAAACAAGTATGAGAGTTTAAGACAATTTTCCCTCCCGCTCCACAGAGTAAGCCATCTTGTTGTGACGCTCCGTCAAACCAGGCCACCACTTTATCAAGTGGAATTTGAGAAAAGGTCCTGCTAAGTGATGTAACCGGTGACTGGATTTTACTCAAGGCCATCTCAACGCTGATGAAATTAGCCACTCTGTGAAGAGAAGGTGGCTTTTCTTCGAACAAGGCTGCGTTTCTAGTTTTCCAAACCTGCCAGCAGAGATGTATTGGCAGCTGCACGGGGTTCTTTGCGTCCTCCATCCATTTTTGAAAGCAAAAAGATAATCTGGAACCCGACCATGTTGACGTGAGTGATAGAGCTGTTGTTAAGAGTTGCCATACCGATCTGGTAAAAACACAGTCAATGAAGACATGGTCGGTAAGTGCACTTGGAGCTTGATTTCTCAGTTTTCAACGAAGTCAATATTTGTTTCCTATGATAGTTTTGACTTCGCTGAAATGGTTAAAACAAAATGTCGGTGGGTTTTTTGGAACTTGGATTTTTTTTGTTTTCCCAAGGTTAAATAAACCTAATAGACCATATGAAATGCATGAAATCATTTAAATCAAAGTGTAAGAAAAACAAATATAAAATGCATGAAATTTTCTTGCAAAAAATAAAAACGTGGTAATCAAAATTTTAGAATTTTAGGGTGTGTTGTGCACTCAATAGGTTGGTAGTGATGTATCGCAAGACATTTGCTTGTGGTTTTTAAAAATAAAAACGTGGTAATCAAAATTTTAGAATTTTAGGGTGTGTTGTGTACTCAATAGGTTGGTAGTGATGTATTGCAAGATATTTGGTTGTGGCTTTTAGTGATTAACATTTTTTGGATTTAGAAACAAATATGTCACTTGTAAATAGGGCAACCATAGATCAATTTAAACCTTAATATTCTAAGCACGTAAACTTTTTAGATGGATCTATGTTAGTGTTTTCTTTCTTTTTAATATTTCACATCCAATGTTAATTTTTTTCCACATTATTTTATTTGTGTATTGGACTTACACATGTTAGAGTGGAGGATAGATATAGTTCACCATACTCGTGGCGTTGGAAGGTAGATAGCCCCATGTGTATGTCGTACGTTTGCAGGGTGTACTGTCTTGCATATAGGTTAGACTATAATGTTGGCACAACGTGCTTATGCTTGTTGTACTACTACCTCAATATTATAGTGCCCGTACACATCGACATTCTACCCTACTAGGGAAGATCGTACCCCAATGCATAAACCCCTACTACTTCAACGTACAACATACCATATTTATCATTGTCGCACATGGTACATCGAGAGGTTTCTAGCCAAGATCATTGAAGGAGAGTTGAGAAGATGTATAAAATCATGGGACCTATAGTGTAGAATTTGACTTAAGGATTAAGGTATAAAGATGACAACCGTCGGATAGATTAAAAAAACACTCAAAAACCATATTGAGGAATGTTACAGCAAGGGAAAATGGAAGAAACATGTGATCTAGATTATTTTCGGCACGAAATGAGAGTGGAGATATAATAAAGAAATGTATAGAGATATATCATATATCCAAAAATATAATAGAGATATAACCATAAACACAGAGATACAGTAATACACAATTTCTATTAATGAGGGAAATGTACAAAACTACAGAAATACAGAGTGAAAGACTCTCTAGAATGGTGGTAGCTTATCTCTGAGAAGAGATGTGACAACTACTCGCATTCACAAGAAGATGCTTGTTACAATGAGGCTCCAAAGACCTTTTTAACATAAGGAAAATCCAAAACCCTAACCCTAGAAGATGAAAAGCCAAAAGGTTTGTGGGCTCCGATGGAGGTAGTTGATACATCAACTTCCCGGGGGCGTAACTTTTGCATATGATCTCTGTTTGGGGTGCTCGATACATCGTTGTAAAGGTCTAACTGAGAAGAACGAGTAAGGGCCTCAAATCCCCAAAAAACGTCATTTAGGGCCTCAAAACGGCCCTAGAAGTTTGGAACCCAAAAAATTGCCAAGGTGGAAAACTGTTTTTCGAGCCAATGGAATAGGTGGGTGGCCACCGATATCCACTTGGATCAACATGCCAATAGGAAACAACAATACTACACAAAACTTCAACATGTAGGAAGAAATTAACATTCAAGACTATATGAAACTAAACACATCTTGGCATGAAAAACATGTAATGGCTTAGCTAAGAACCAACTCCCACAAGGTACAATATGAATGAGGAAGATGAAAGCAATCTAAGGAACCCTGGGAGGGGAGATTGTGTAGGACATGCTTGAACGATGAAGTTGAAACAAAACAACAGTTCCTACTTCATTGCACTGTGTACTCACATATCAGAGAAGGGTCCAAAAGCTGTATTGAGGATTGAGAAAGTTACATTCCAAGAGGACCAAGTAAGCGCCATTGCAAGGTTAGCTAAAAAAACAGATACAAGAAAATGCTTTTTAAAGAAGAGTCTAATAGGACAATCAACATCTGCAATGGATCTTTAATTTTATAATATATTTGTATTACAATATAACAATTTTCTATTACGATTTCTTTCTTGTTTTCATAGCAATTTCCTATTATAATTTGAAATAACTAGTAATATAATTATATGCATACTCTTTTTTTTCCTCATTCTATATATTCATTTACAAGTTAGGTAAGTTGTAACCATTTTTTTCCCATGGTCTAGAAAATATCTTGAAGATCTATATCTATGTATCTTTCACATCTCACTAGCACTAATCACATGGCTTCTTTGATCTATCTCACCCACCTAATGAATATCTATATCTATGTATCTTTCACATCTCATGAGCACTAATCACATGGCTTCTTTGATCTATCTCACCCACCTCTTTGGCCATGCTAGTGTAAGAAACCATCATCACTCATTTGGATAATGCTAATTTAGAAACAAACATCTAAATTTCCTCATTGATAGTTTCGATTCATGGATCACACTTGCCTTTCTTTTCCTATGGATTTTGACTAACACGACTTGCAGGGCGAACCCCATCCATGGCTACAGCCTTTGCCTTCACTAAGTCTGTAACTCTTAACAATGATCAGAAATCAAAGAACCTAGAAAACGGATATTCAGCAGAGCGCAAGCGAATACAAACACACCTCACAAAACCCAGAGAAGAATCTGACACCAATAGTATTAACAAATCTCTTAAATCCGACAGAAGGCAGGATGCACGACATCTATCTGACAAAATGCTTAAACCAGAAGCAGGGTTGCCGAACTCCATGATTGTAGAATGTATTCAAAATGGGCACGCTAAGGATGCCCTGAAATTTTTTCGTCAAATTCATCCGGATAAATCATCACGACACTGCAAGCAAATCCACGGTTTGATTCTGAAGACTGGCTACGATGATGTTTATACAGGAAGTGCGCTTATACATTTGTATGCAAAATCTCAGCATATAGAATATGCGCGCCAAGTGTTTGACAAAATGTCTCAAAGAAACTTGGTTTCATGGAATGCCATGATTTCAGGATACATCAAGTGTGAACGCGAGGAAAAGGCCTTTGTAGTCTTCCGAGAATTGCGGCTGACAGACATGAAGGCAGACGAGTTCACGCTCACTAGTGTGTTGAGAGCGTGCTCGAGTTTAGCAGCTCTGGATCAAGGGTTACAGGTTCATGCCCACATTGTCAAAACTGGATTCGAGGCAGACTTGTTTGTGGGTACTGCTCTTGTGGATATGTATGCCAAAAGCGACTGCATGGAAGGATTTTGCAAGGTATTTGACCAAATATCGGAGCCGAATGTGGTTACATGGACTGCTATGATAGCAGGATATACTCAAAATGGGCAGCCAGAGAAGGCAATTGAAGTTTACAATAGAATTCTTGAGTTGGGTGTTATGCAAAATTCATTAATGTTCGTAAGAGTTCTAAGAGCATGTGGCAGCCTAGGAGTTATTGGACTCGGCTCACAAATTCACGGGAATATTGTAAAAATTGGGATTTTCTCAGATGTCACCGTGGGTAATGCTCTTGTTGACATGTATATCAAGTTTGGGTGTATGGAGTTGGCCTCCAGAGTGTTCAATTTAATGCCTGAATGGCATATAGATTCTTGGAATTCAATGATAGCCGGATGTGTACAGAATGGGAATAGTGATGAGGTTGTAAAACTGTTTCAGCAAATGCAACTGGAAGGGTTTAAGCCACACCAGTTCACCTTTGCGAGTTTTGTCAGGGTATGCGCTGGCCTAGTAGATCTAAAACTGGGCATGGAGATACATTGCAAAATTATCAAGTTTGGCTTTGAGTCTGATGTCTTTGTGGGAAGTGCACTTGTTGACATGTATTGCAAATGTGGAATGCTACACCATGCCCGCCAAATGTTTGACGAAATGCCTATACGAAATGTTGTGTCATGGACTGCAATGATTTCAGGATACGCCCAACATGAGCATGGCAAGGAGGCTTTGAAACTCTCTTGTGAAATGTTAGGGACAGGAATAGGTGCAGAAGAGTATACCTTCACTAGTATACTTCTTGCCTGTTCCTGCCTAACAACCCTGAAACATGGCAAGATGGTTCATGCCTATATTATCAGGACCGGATTTGACATAAGTCTCTCTGTGCAGAATGGCCTTGTTGACATGTATGGCAAATGTAGTAGTACAGTTGATGCATTTCATGTGTTTAACAGAATGTTTGCTAGAGATGTTGTATCATGGAATGCAATAATAGCAGGATGCACGCTTAATGGTCATGGCAAGGAAGCCCTGAAACTATTTGGTCAGATGCGGCTTCTGGGTATAGAGCCAGATGAGTTCACTTTCCCCAGTGTTCTCAGGGCATGTGCTAGCCTGGCAGTTGTAGAACAAGGCAAATGCATACACAATTACATCATCAAAACTGGCTATGAGTCGAATATCTGGGTTGCAACATCTCTTCTTGATATGTATACAAAGTGTGCGAGCATCGGGTTTGCTTGTAATGTTTTTAACAAAATGTCTGAATGCAACTTGATTTCATGGACTGCCATGATTGCAGGATATACCCAGAATGGGTATTGGGAAGAGGCATTGAAAAGCTTTGGCCAGATGCTACAGGCAGGCCTGAAGCCAGATCAATTTACTGTTGCCAGTGTCATTGGTGCTTGTGCCAACCTAGCAGTCCTGGAAATTGGAAAGCAGGTCCATTCTTTTGTCATCCAAAGCGGGCTTGACTCAGATATATCTGTTGGAAATGCCATTGTTGACATGTATGCAAAGTGTGGAAGTTTGGGAGATGCACGAAAAGTATTTGACAGAAATTGTGAATGTGATATTGCCTCATGGAACACAATGATTTCTGGATATGCACAGCATGGATATGGCGAGGAGGCTCTCCGACTCTTTAACCAAATGCAACAAGTAGATCTGAAGCCAAATCATATCACTTTTGTTTCTGTTCTGTCGGCTTGCAGTAATATTGGATTAGTAGATGAAGGGTGTAGGTTGTTCAATTCCATTCATCGAGATTATGGTATTACATTAACAATGGAGCATTGTGTGTGTATGGTTGACCTTCTTGGCCGTGCTGGGAAACTGGATGAGGCTGAGGATTTTATCAATAAAATGCTGTTTGAACCAAATGCTTTGGTATGGCGGACTTTGCTGTCTGCCTGCAAAATCCATGGCAATGTGGATATAGGGAAACGGGCAGCAGAAAATATTTTCAAGTTGGAACCACAAGATGCTCCAGCGTATGTGCTTTTGTCAAATATATATGCTGCAGCTGGCAGGTGGGATTGTCTTGCAAATGTGAGGAAAAAAATGAAAGACAAAGGAGTGAAAAAGGAACCAGGAGTCAGCTGGATTGAGGTCAAAGGTAGGGTGCATAATTTCACTGCTAGAGACAGAAGGCATCCACAAATAAGAGTGATCTATGAGAAGCTGGAGGAATTAACCAAGCTGATGAAGGAGGCAGGGTATGTGCCTGATACAAACTTTGTTCTGCATGATGTAGAGGAGGAGCAGAAAGAACAGTTTTTATCCTATCATAGTGAGAAGCTGGCAATTGCGTTTGGGCTTATTAGTATCCCTGAGAAAATGCCTATTCGGATCATCAAGAATCTTCGTGTTTGTGGTGATTGTCATGCTGCTTCCAAATTCATTTCTAAGATTGTAGGGCGAGAACTTGTTGTGAGGGATGCCAGTCGGTATCATCATTTCAAGGATGGGATGTGTTCTTGTGGGGATTTTTGGTGATACTAAAACAAGAGACAAACATGCCTATGTGATTCCCTCTGATAAGGACAGCTGAATGATTCCTAGTCCCTAGCCTCTTGCATCGGCAGTGCATACTCCAAGCATTGGAAGATGATCAACACTAAATTAACAGGAAGTTGATCCTTGACCTTGCTAGATTTTAGGATCAAAGTCCAACCGCTCTTTCTGAGAAGGCACGGGTATTATAAAATTGTATTTGGTTGGTAGCTTTAGCCTTGCTGTTGGTAAGCACTATTGTGGTCTAGTTTCATCCCCTTCATTGTGGTCTTTGATTTCTAGTATTATTTTGTTACCTGGAGCCTGGAGAACACGATTATCATTGCAGAAGATAGTTTTGTCCCAATTTTTGTTTCTTTTCTTGTGTTTGTCGAACACAAAAGTAAAGAGCAACAGGATTTGTCACAACAATATGGCAGCAATTCCCCTTATGCAATGGCACTTTGGAGGGAAAAATGCACAGCATATGTGTAAAGAAACAGAAGGATAAGTGAGGAAAAGAAATGATCTTCTCACTCTTTGGTTACATTCCACTAGCGTAACCTTAACATCAAGAAGTTCTATCAAATGCTTGGAGGAGGCTTGTATTTATGGGTTGAAGTTGGGCTGGAGGCTGAACTAATATAAGTGGGAATGCTCAAGATTCAGGCATGGGTTCCCATGTTCTCCCATGCGCTTGATTAAACACAAAGGAGGACCAAGTACACTTCCATTGATGAGAAGGTACACCAAGACCAGGCCTGCATTCATCCCTCTGTGGATTAAATCGACCTTGAACATTGATGTGCTGTTGAAATGTGCCAATCACATAGCTACAGAGATTGTGCGGTTATCAAAGGAATCCCTGCGCAATCATGCACATTGCAATCATGCACATTGTGTGACCCTTGAGATGGCATGACCATTAAAAAAGAAGGTTGCACGACCTTCGAGATGGTTTACCTACAGTTTCACTACAATTTGAGTTGTGCAAATGGGCCTATAAATCGCACATTAGGTATATTAGGTGTGGTTAATGCTGATTTAGGATGCCTTTGGTTAAAATGATGTAAACATGTTAAATGGATGAAATGTGTGATAACAGATGCCCTCTGATGTATGAGGTTAGGAGCACATCATATAGACGAAATACATCACATGTTTCTTTATAATATATGAGAGAGAGTTTGAACTGAAAGAATGAACCCTGACGAAGAGAGAAAAGGAGGCCACTTGCAAGACAAACGATGGTGAGGTGATACGTGTATACAATCTCTTTACAAATGAGATGGGCATATCCATGCTTGTGAAACACTCAAGTCAAGTACAATCTAGGGACATGGACAGTAGAGCCAAGTCATGATACATCTAAAAAATGAATGTTGCTTCCTTCTAAAATGGTGATGGGACAATTTTGCCTAGTGGATCAAAGCACTGCAGCAAAGTGAGCTTGCTGAAAAGGGGGCCCGGAACATGTAGAGAGTTAATTGGAAATTAGCTTGAACTATAGGCGTAGAACAAATGCTGAAAAAGAGCCATACATGCTCTTGAAGAGCCATACATGCTCTTGGTCTTCAACTGGATCCGGAAAGCTGCTTTCATTTGTT
>SNQJ01S0094233.1:32087-58631 GCA_010110895.2 Picea sitchensis
CTCGTCCCGTCCAGATCACAACAAAATGAACCAATCGAAGTAAAGACAAGTTAAGATATTCAATGACTAGTCTATACATATGATCAAGGAATTATGTAATAAAGTGACATCATCTTTATGGGAAAGGGACATATTACTGTATTACATTAATTGAAAGAGAAACTTACAACCTGAGCCTTGATGTCATAGGTCTCCTTTTGATGGCTTCTAGCTCTGACACATACACTTGCTCAGGTATGAAGAAATTCAACTACTTGTGATGACCTTGCTATTGTCTCTTGCTGCTGTAGCATCAATCCTTCATACTGTCTCGCACTAATTCTCTAATCAAACTCTTTCTAGCTTGTTGCTAACTGAACTTCTTATTAACCCTTTCCATGAGCAATCTCTTCAATATATAGGAAGAGATAGATTAGTTACTTGGATAGGGAATGATCCCAAGATATCTGGAATGACAGTACTTGAGTAACCACTCAAAATCCAACTCACCCTTCTAGAAGATTCCCTTCTAGAAGGTTAGAGATCTTTATATTTTTCTTCTTTAAGAGCATGTTCGCACCCTAACCATGAGTACAGTGCGAGAAGTTTGCACCCCGGATTAAGGTAGCCTGCGGGAAACAAGCATTCCCGTAGGTGAATATATAAGTAGCCTGCGAACATGTTTCAAAGTGTGAATTCTGGAAGAAGACAACTGTAACTTTTCTCAGGAAAGTGTTTTTGGTAAAGAGCTTGATCTTCCATCATCACGATATCATCATGACATCATCACAATGACCAAATTTGTGGATAACAGTGCCCCCTAATCTTTTTTGTGTTATACGTGTTGATTTGAATATCTAATGAATGAAAGATGATTGCATTAAATTTATAAGTTTTTTTTCTTATTATTCAAATCTATTCTTGTAATGTCTGTTAGTGTCTAGGTAAAAACCTATCCTTGTTAGGATATTAAATATGTATATACTAATGAACTCCATTGTCGGCCTAAGTTTAAAACTCTAGGTTTGAAATTATACCCAACAATTGGTTTAGTTTCCTAGAAAAGACAAAGTTATTGAAGAAAGCATAGATATGTCATGGAGATCATCACAATGGGAGATACAAATTGGATTAATAAAATATAAATTGAGTTTGGATAGAAATAAATCTAGATCTTATGGATTGAATAGAAAATACTATGTGATGGTCCTCCCCCCTAATTTGCATCGTGAATTTTCCATACAAGAATTGCATGGAATTGTAATTCCCCTTGTGCACCTACTAGTCTAGGGATATCATACATAGTGATGCCCTTCCATAACTCTAGTAACTCGTCAATAAGAGGTTCGATGTATACACTCATATATTTGACTTGGTACTTACCTATTTGATTGAACATACAATGCATAATTAAAACATATATGAGTAAATAAAAAAAATATCAAACATACTTATAAGACATAATTGAACATATACGAGTAAACAAAAAAATACAAGACACAATTATGAAACAAACAAGACAAATGAGAAGTTATCGTGTTAAACAATATTAATCTAAACAAATACCTGGAACAATCATTGCCAAAATTATGTGCTCCTTATTTATGACATCCATGAAGGAATGTTACTGTTGATAACAAAAAAAATCCACACTCAGTAAGTAGATATGAGTTCTCCAAATGGAATGACATTATCAACTACCAATGAAAGCCTAAGATTACGAGGTTCGACTTTAAAATGTGGCCATATTTCCTCTATATTCTTAAATGCAGATCCATCTATAGACATTTGAAGAACACCATATTTACTTTTTTTCTTTGCATAGTAATCCATAAACTATGATATGCTTTTGCACCTAAACAATCATCACAAACGTGGAATTGTGGGAATATAAAAAAGAACCTTGCGAGACACCTTTTTTGTTACTAGATCGGTTTGATATTTACTAATTTGACATTTCGGGCATTCTTTTTTCAATGCATGTTCTCCATAATATAGAATATGATCATTAGGACATGCATGAATAGATTGATGCTCCATTCCAATATATTTCATAATGGCATGTAAATCTTGGTCTGTGCAACATAAAACATTTGAAACATAGTTACCAACTTAATGAGAACTGTGACCTCAAAACGAGAACTCTGGCCCAAAAAACCCATATTTTTGCATAAAAAACATCAAAATCAACCCCCAAATCAAAAAGTGGTGCTACCAGTAGCAACATTTTTTAAAACGGGGTCAAAATTACAACATTTTTCAAACATGGTCTTCAAAACTTAGATAGTAGCTCAGAAAAACCTTAAAATCAGAACCTAAAAAAAAGATGTTTTTGAATTTTTTTTTTTCTTTTCAAAACGTTAAATTTTAAGATCATTTGAAATCGTATTTTTATCACTTGGTACCATTAAAACCAAAACCTCAAAATCAATCATCAAGTTGAAAAGTACTACTACCGGTAGCACCGATTCTAAAATTGGGGTATTAAAATGACACATTTTTATAATGTGGTAAAAGAACTCATCACTACTATAAATAAAATCATAAAAACAACCCATAAATGCTTACTTTTTAAATGTTATCATCACACAAAGCACAAGGTAATACATAATGCCATGAAAATATCACAATATGCTTTAAAAATTCAATGTCACTTTTTAATAATGTTTTCCTTTTAACAATAAAAAAGTAAATAGAAGTTACATTGAATGAAACGTAAATAGTTTCTTAAAAGTATTGTTATATTGACCATGCTCAAAATATATGAGCTAAGAAGTTTTTTTATACTACCATAATAAAAAAACATATCATTCATAAAACATAACAAATGATTCATAACTTCATATAAGATCATATGTAAGTTCAATGCTCTTTTTTAGTTACCATACAAACAACATATGGATAAAAATTTCTTAAAATGTTCCATACACTTATTCAAATTGACTCATGGTTTATGAAAGACTATCAGAGTCTACATTTTCTTAAGATGAATGTTTTGATGAAGATGTAGATGATCCATACTCTTCTCTATTGTCGATGAATGCACCATCTGAGTCTACATGCATGCCCGACATTTCAGATGTCAAATGTCGTTTAGATATACAGATAGGTTCAACAAACTCCCATCTTGCATTTATTTCTTGCGACAACAAACTTTTGATAATCTCTGTTGTCTTGGAGCGAAGAGTTCCTCTCTTTGTCAAATTGAAGTCATAAACAAGTATGTCAACATCGTCTAATTTTAAGAGGTCAGTGCGATGACAGGTTGTATTTTGACCCTTTATGTTTCTCTTTCCATTGACATGTTGTAACGTCCTCCTCGTTACGACAAACATTCTAATAACAGGTGCAATTTTTTTTTGTGTGTAAGGTGTGTGCGCGCATGTAGAAGTAACAACACACCTGACTCTACGTCGCCACTCGACGACCAACAAGACGCAACCACGACAAGGTAAAACTGAAGGCACACAACGAGTAACTACAACAGTATACGACCACATGCATAAGGCGCACGACACAAACATTAAGACATACTGGGGGTGCACAATAAGAACACAGAGGGAAGAGTCCATGGTGTTAGGGTTACTATTTCTGCACAGGAAAGCAGGGCATTTAGTCTTATGTCTTCTCGAAAGAAGATTAGACAGGCTCCTGGCTGACTGCTTAGGCAGAAACTAGTAACCTGACCTAAAACAAGACGCAAGTAAGATGAACACAACAAGACGACCCTGACACATCACAGTGACAACAAGAGATAAACGCCCCTAGACATAAGGCGTACAACTAGCAGTTGTAAGCAGAAAACGACACCGAGTGTTAAGTACAGTACAGTCACAGATGGAAGAATCCAACAGTAGAGTTCACCATTTCTGCACAGAAAATCAGGGCTTTTAGTCTTTTGTCTTCTCGAAAGAAGATTAGACAGGCTCCTGGCTGACTGCTCAGGCAGAAACTAATAAATCTCCATCAGGTGTGTCACAAGAGTGGAAAACCTGCCTTTAAATAGCTCGAGACTCTTGATACGGCACTGGATTCTTTACGCAGAGAAATCACACACATGGACATATATGCTAAGGCTACAGGGAGGTGTCTATATTCCGCTCGACACAACTGACCAAGCAACCCACTGAATACTATCAAGTACAACATAAACAAGAAGGATGACTACGTCCTTTACGGAAGGCGCATGACAAGAAGGGCTCCGACAACGATCACCCAAGTTCAACATTAATTTAAATTCAACAACTTTCCTCGTTTACTAAACTCAAAGTAATTTTTGTACTTAATCAAGATTATTAAACCGTCAATGTTTATTAATAACAGAAAATTTACAACAACGCTGTCATGAGATATTAAACATCCTTCATTTATATCACATATCCGGTCCAGGATTTCTACAAATACAACACCTCTTATATGCTACAACCCCAAAATTTAAATGGCCTTCCAAGATAAAAACATTCACTTAAACCTGAGGAGCTCACAATGTGATGTCATCAATGATCATAAGATTCAATAATAATTCTTTAAACATAACACCATAATTATAGGTAACATCATATTGAAATTAACAATATACATCATAATCTAAAGGTGGCAATCTACAAAATAATAAATTTAAAATGACCATAATAAAAAGGGCAATAAATGGAAAAGACAGTCTATCAGTATTACAAATGACAATAAATAAAGATACAATTAATTAAGGATGTCGATATATAGAATTACCTCATCGTTATAGGTGACATCAATTGGGAAATAACAATTTACATCAAATTAAGAATGGAAACCTATAATATAATAAAATTTAAAGTGACAATAATTAAAAGGACAATATTGAAAAAGACAAAAATATCCATATAAAAAGACAATATTTAAAGAGAACAATAATTAAAAATCGATATATGGAATTATCATCATATTTTCATACTTGGGTGACAATAAAGTATACAATGTTACTACCATTTAGTAATGGCAACCTGGCAATGTCTCAGGATATCCTTGCAATAATTTATAACGAACTAACCTCTAATTTGTCATCACACAACCATAACTGTACTAACATTCAATGCATTAGGCTGTAATAATAGTATCAACAACAATTGATATTACTATTTAGATTCTATTAATCGACAAACAGAATATACTAAATATTTAAATTACGTCCCTGCATCCATCCTAGTATTCATTGTGGTATGACACCATAATTGAGCTCCAACCAAAATCAACGCTACCCTAGATATCACAATAAAATGCAATTATACTCACCTCATGGTTACCGTCCAGTGGCATTCGCTATTGATTAAATATCGAGCACTACCGTCATAATTCCAAACCATTAAATTTACTGACTAGTCCCTTACGCTGTATTCCTATCATCTCATCATGGAGAATAGGTACATAGAACCATCGTCACCCAGTATATATCAATGACAATAACTGGCGACCCTACCCTTCCTGGTTACATTATCTAAATATAAACATTACAGGATTAAAAAACAAGCGTCCAAGACCAAGCTCTCATGCATTACATTAGCCAGTTATAGTCATAAGCCTTGGGCCTCAACATCACGTTTCAGATTAGCAAACAGGGAGCGGAAAAACAAAACTATCTCTTTAACAACATAAGACCAGACAACTGTATTAACCGCTTGCACTTAATGGAATACAATAGTTGTCCAGATTTATGAAGACCGGGTTCAATAATAGATAATTTAAAACTAAGACAGCTGCAACCGGAACCACTCCTTGTTCATTTAACTCATGGTGCATTTACACCCAGTTAGGTTACAATGCAGTCCGTCATCATCGTTAGAGTATCTGAAGTTCAAGGTCTTCCTTCAAAGAGAATATGACTGTCAGGATTTGGGAAGGAGGACATAACTTTTTCAGAAGGTATGATTCGAAAACAGGGACAGAAGGTCATGACGCTCAACGCAAAAGCGACACCGATGCAAAACGAAGGGCCACACGATTTTATAGGAACGCAACAATAAAAAACGAAATGCAATACGATTTTACAGGCACACAATAATCAAATGAAATGCAATACAATTTTACAGGCACACAGTGATCCAACGAAATGCAATACGATTTTACAGGCATGCCATAATGGAAAACGAAATGCCAACTAAATTACAGAATCGGAAAGGCATTTCCTTAGAGAAATTTGTAGAAATAATGGAAACGAAATGCCCAATCGATTTTAAAACCTCCCTGATCAATAAGCAGAACAATAGCATTCAATTTGCCCCAATACCAATGGTAACAATTTCAGACGAAATGCCGACTAACATGATGAAAAAATTCCGACCATTTCCAGAATACCAACCATATCCATCTCAACTAAATTTCGAGAATGTAAGGATAACCAAATAAGACACGTTTTCGGAATACAATGATAGCATACACAGACCAATTCCATAATACAAGGCGATTTCCATTTCAGATAATTCCCAGAATGCAATGATAACTAATGCAGACAATTTTGGCATGCAAATGACAGAAATTTTAGACCATTCCAAAATACCAACGATGTCAGTTTCAGATAACTTCCAGAATACAATGGTAACGAATACAGACAATTTTCAGCATACAAATGACAGTAAATTCAGAGCATCTACCCCAACAAAAGGTTTCCAGAACAATATCGTTGTAGCATCTAAATGAACCACAACAGTTGAAGGAACATCTTACATACAATGCATCATGATCGCCTAAGAGAGAAACTAGACAATCTACTCTACCAGAAATAAAATTCATACCATTGCCTCTCGCCCGCTTTGGATGACGTCCCGCGCTCTGCACCGCTTCCCGCGCTCCATGACGCTCCCGCTCGCCAACCATAGAAATCTCACCGGTACCTCCGATCCAATCGCTAGGGGTACTCTGCTTCCCCCTTAGCCCCCTGATCCGCAAAGGGGAAACACACGATCTAGAGATAAGACTAGCTTCTCAGCTTGCCTCGAAGGCTGAGCTACCACTCCAATACAGCTGAGATAAACCCAACTCCTCACAAGCAATCCGTCAAGCCACAATCCGGCAGCGTAACGTTACACTAACCGTTTATCCTCTCTTCCTTCTTTTCCCCTTCTTTTATAGAAATTTGAGACCCACCTACTTTCCTAAATCATTATTAATTTAATTTTTTATGACAAACCTCTAAAAATTCTCTGCCGTCCAAGTGACACTCATCCCCATGGTTCTCCAAAAATTTATTTCTTTTTAATAATTAAAAGACTCAATTCCCTCACCCCCTTTTAATTGCTCTTAAAATTACTCCTAGGGTTCCTAGATCCCCTCTCATGCTTTTAATAACTTTCCTAAAATGAAGTTGCCAAGATTTAGTTCATTTTAGTAACTCCTTAATTGCTAATTCCTTTTTGCTTTTTACCCTATGTCCCCTACTTTCCATTATTAAGTTTCCTTTATCACTAGTTTCCTTATTTCTATTATTTATTTCTCTCTTTTTATTTTTAAACCCAAGAGATAAATGCGCTTATTAATCCTTTCTATATTTTTAAATTCATTACTTTTATACTCTCACATGTTTTTTGTTTTTTTTTAAATTTATATTCCTTTTTACCATTAACACCACGTATTTTAATTAATTTATTCCCTTTCTTCACTTTACCCCCTTTAATTTTAAGATTCCCTTCCTTCACTTTACCCCCTTTAATTCTTAAGAAGACTTTTACTAACACTTAGGAGGGTTTTAATTTACGCCCTATGTTTATTTTTGTAGATTCTTTCTTAGGGCTTGTCAAAAATTTTATCTTAGAGATGTCGGGTTTGGATTTGAACTCCAAGGACAATTAGGGAGTCGCTGGAGAAATTCTTCCTGCACACAGTCTTTAGGTCACCAGGTTGTTCATCATTTGTCATGACGGCTCTTTCAGGACGCACTACGTGCTCCAAGGTACCACTCGCCTTGTTTGCTTTTGTTGCACAGACGTACTCTTCAGGATGCACCACGTGTCTTAAGGGTGCCACCTTTCAACTTGTGTGCTTCTTTTTATGCGACGTGCATTTCAAGATGCACTATGTGTTCCAATGGTGCCACTCGCTGACCTGACAGATTGGTAGACATCTATAACCCTGGAGTCACCAGTCCTTCCAGGTGAACTTGTGGGAGACTAAGGGTTACACAAGGCCCCCATTGTTTCTTTAGGAATCATCGTGGAATGCATCATTATAGTTTCTCCTCATGACATCGTGGATCCTCTCAATCTGCACTGTTAACCTACAGTTCGAGCCACGACAAGAGTGCTAGTAGGCTATGGCAGGGCTGTTGTCCACACCTCTCCTCAACATCCTCTTCTGGAAATCATGTGTGGCCCTTCACTCCATATGTGAGTCTCGTCAACAAGATATCGTCAACCTACATCAACAACAAATCATGTCAGAACATGCCAACAACATATCATAAAATCAATATCATCATCAACAAAGCACATTACCAAAAAATCAAATCCAAATAGCACACTCCCCAGCTCGATCCAGAGTCCAAGTCTCACCATGCTCTCGTGATCCTCAAGGTCTAAAAACCGGCAGACACTCAATAACTCTGAGTCAATAGCACCTGTCTACATCAAGTAGTAAAACATCATGTCATCTATGAGAACTCATCATAATCAAGCATAAATGAATTAATATCAGAAAAGTCCAGATCACTCTAGAGCAAGTGTCCTCAAAGAATAAGTTTTGTAAGTGTTTTATGGGACAAGTTACACATGTTTCTCAACCATATCTAGCTTGGTACACACCATTGAATGGGTGCATACTTGTTACATGCTCAATGCACTTCAATTGCAACAACATCAACATTTTCTTTTCTTAATCTTTTATAACCTTTCCTATCTGAATGGAGCAACCATGTGGATCCTCACCTGCTAAAAACTGCAACACCTCCTTAATATCTTGTACTAAAACCCTGTAAAGGTCTTATTTCCATGTTGTGCATGTGACCTTTGTGAACCAATATACATTTCTTTTTCATCTGCTTGTAATCTGAATAGCAGCTTGAGATTCTTGTGGAACTTCAACAATGTTTGTTTCTTCATATTTGTTTGGCATATTTTGTGGACAATGAAATGGAGTTCTCAAGACATATCATTTGTTGAGCTTGAAATTATGTCACTTGACTATTATTATTGAAAAGACTCCCACCCATAGAATCAGAACATCAAAGTACTCATATGTATCATTATCAGGACTTTTTAATTTCTTCCACGCATTCCAAATAATCTACATCCCTATTACTTCATGCATACACAGGATTTCTTAGCAACCAATTGTAAAATAATAATTGATGTACTGACGATCTGGAATGAACTTCAAAATGATAAACCTGATGAAGGACCCCATTCTATAGTAGTTGAATACTGTTTTCCCATCAGTATTTTCCATCAATTTTTTTGAAACAAAATAGATGTTGGAATCTAATGTCATTAAGTTGTTCAATACATTTTTTTCACTATAGATCCCCAATAACTTTCGCATGTCAACAATTTTCTATATGAAAAACATGCTCGGAATGTATGCTTTGATACATACATTCAATCAATGATGGTGAGATTCCAACATTTTTCCTTTTCAATGTTACAAAAAAATGATTGAAAATTTGATCAATATGATCATAAGTGTGTCCAACAAGAAGGAAAACCAACTTTCACCTTTGGAAAGATTCTCATTTCAACAAGAATGCTGATATCCAAACAAAATTTGATTTTTTATTTTCAAGACTAGTGTTGTCTAACTGTAAATAGAGAACTTGAGGAATATTCACGTTGAGTGAGAACATGATGAATTATGCTATCTGTCAGATTTTGCATCATTGTGAATATTTTGAGCTGTGAAGTAAACCCTTACACACATTTTTCCATTGAAACCATACAACCAACCAAGTAAAAACTGAATGAAATTGACATTTCTTGTAAATTTTTTGGTTTATGGACAAAATGTGGTAGAAGTATTTTCTTCTAGTCCATGCCATCAAATATCATACCTAAATATTTGTTTGGAGCACTATAACATTTCTCCGATGTTTGCACATCTTCAGCCTCACTTGATTGTTGATCCTGATGTTCTTGAAGTGCTTTGATTATGGAATCTGCACATGACATAAAATGAAATATTGATCGTATGTTTTATATACTGGATAACTATTCAATTTAAAAAAAAAGTAGTAAATACATACATCTTTTTGTCCCTTCATATTTATCTCTTCTTGATTTAAGAGTAGCACATATACCAAATCCTCATCCTTTGGACTTCTTAGGAATATAGATATTGTTGAATTGTTTCTTTCATATTCTTTGTAAAATATGCATATGTAATAAAAAATTTTCCTTCAACAACATCTTCATATTCCTTGTACAAGTTGTAGATTTCCTTGAAAAATTATCTGGAATATTTATTTTGTCTCTATCTGGCATACACTTCCATGTTTGGAAAATAAATCATGCATCCATGACAATGCAATGTTTTTTAATGGTCCAATCTCTCGTCCATGATGTACCATTGAATAAAATGATGGAACTTTTTCCAACCTTTTCTTGATTCTTGATAGACAAAGATTACGAATTGAGTGAATGTTTTTGAAAGCTTCCTTTGTAAAGTAAAACATTTTCAATGCTATAATCATATCATGTATTGGTGAATATTATGCACCACATCAAATATCATGACTTTTGAATGCTCCTTATTCATTTCCCAACATGTCTTCCTTCTATTCAAGGCATACAAGGGTCCATGTTGAAACATTTCTTTTGACAACATTCACTTGAAATCAATTCTTTTATGAAAATTGATTTAGTGAGAAATTATTTCCTAGACATTGTATAACTAAAATGATTTGGATTTATATAAAACATCTAATCTATCCTAGACAATGTTTCTTTGCAATGTTCACTATTTGATCATCCTCACTAGAAGGTTTTCCTTATCACCATAAGGAGTATGAAGCAAAGAAACATTGTCAGGAGACTGAACCAGAGAATGTTGATCACCTTCATTTGTTGCAGTTGTATGTTTGAGAACATCATCGTCAACATAATCATTTGGAGAAAATAATTATCAACATTGCGTCCTCCACTTTTGACATAATCATCTTCATTGCTTCAAAATCCCCACTTGAGTGAAAATTTCCACTATCTTTCTTAGTTCCTTGAAAACCTTCATCACTATCTTGAAAATCTCATTTGGAGGAAAATCAACATCAAGACTGTTTATTTTTAATTTATCACTCGGGAAAGAGGACCACCAACATAATAATCTTCACACTACATTGAAACTGCCACTTTTGAAAGATATTCTTCATCATCCTCATCCCTACGCATTATCTTCAAATCCTCACTTGGAGGAAAATATTCATTATCTTCATTGGTACCTCAAAATCCCTCACTTCTGAGGGAAATCATCACACCCACGTTGTTTCCTTTTAAATTCCTGGTCTGAGAAAATTGTCCAAAGAATACAATCACACATCATTTCTTTTAAAGTCCCCACTTGGGGAAAATTATTCTCCATCCTCATTCATGCCATGGAAATCCTCACTTGGAGGAAAATCTTCATCAGTACCTTCAAAATCTTCACTAGAGGAAAAATCATAATTCCACCAACACATTGTTGCTTAATTCACTGGGAATTTGGTCCACCATTGTCATAATCATTCACCGCTTAAAATTTCCTACCTAAGGGAATTCTCCATCATCTCATTGTGCCTGGAAATCTCCTCATCCCTTACATTCTCAAACTCTTCAATTTGGAGGAAAATTTCATCCCAATAATTTAAACATTGATCATAGTCTCCACTTTGACCCACATTTTGATTATACATTTTCATTACTATTAATCTGCTGACTAGATTTATCACCATCATATTCCTCCTCCTTCATCATCGGTCCCTTCAAATTCCTCTAACTTAGGACGTTCATGAGGAACATGTTGAATAAAAATTGCTTGCACCAAGATCAAAAATTATGACTAGCTGAAAATACAATGCCTCATTTGCATTACAAACATTCCATATATTTCCTAGTCCCAATAGAATAGGTATGCAAAGAATTTGTTGATGTCTCAGAAATTCATTTTTGTTTATTTGATGAAGCCGTCCCTTCTCTCTCAAAACACAAAATGATAGAAATTCTCACCATCCCTATGACATTATAATAACATGGATAATGAGCTTTTCCCTCTAAAAGCCCCACACCCCAAAAATATAATTTCCCTCAAAAATCCCCAAAAAATTTTACACCCAAAATCAATTCCAAAATTTCAATTTTTTTCCCTCTAAATTTTTCCCCAAAAAATTCCATCCCAAAATATTCCCTCCAAAATTCTCCCCTATAAATTTTTCGTCCAAATTCCCCCCCAAAAATTCCAATCTCCAAAAATTTTCCTCTCCAAAATTTCCCCCCAATTTCACCCTCCAAATCACCCCCTCCCAATGTTTTTTCAAGATTTCCTTTAAATGTTAAAAAATATTTTTTACCATTTATTTGTTATTTACATATAATGTTAAGATGATCATGTTTATCTAGTTATCCCACATTGATTAAACATTGATGATCCATATAATTTTAGGCATATATGTAGACAATATACCTAATTTTTTATTTATCCCACATTAGTTATACTAATAGTAATTTATATCATCTATATTATATATACACAATCTTATTTATCTTTTTACATTGTGTGAAATCTTAGGCAGTATTTGTTAAATAATTTTGAGCAAGCTACAAGGGAGAAACATCGAGAAGATATCTGAGGAGAATTTAAAGCAAAAGGATAGTGAGAATTCTAGTATCAGAGGTTAGTTCTTTGTCACAATTCCATGGTTTTCTACTTTTTTCTAAAAACATAGATGTTTTCTACTTCAATAAAATACTTAAATTTTGAAAAAAAGTTAATTTTATAATAATTTTAACTTTTTTAGCTTTTTGTCTCTAGTTTTTGTTTTTTGTCTTTAGGGTTATTACCTAGGTTATATGTTATTACCTATAACCCTAGTGTTATAGGTTATATAACATAAAACCAATATAACCAATATAAACATTGAAAGAGGTGTTATATAACATATAACGATGTTATATGTTATAACATATAATGATGTTATATGTTAATATATAATCCGAGTGTTATATGTTAATATAATATATATCGATTATATATATTAATGATATACATAAATATATATAATGATATCATTAGGAGAAAGAGAAGATTAGACCCTGTTTGGTCAAGCCCCCATGGGTTTGTCAGGCTAGGTGAGCCTGACATCGCCCCCAGCCCCTCACAAAGTTAGGACGATGCCCAGACGCCCATCCCCCCTCACAAGCAAGGCATAATCCCATGCCTGTGGCTTGGTCGTGGGGGACAGGGTGATGTCGAGCATTCTAGCCCCAAGGGTGAAGGCATAACCCCATGGGGTCATACTTTAGACACGGGGGATGTATGCCCAAGGCTTTCATTCTAGCTATGCAGATCTTAACAGCCCTAGCCTTAGCTAATAGGGGTCAAGGATGTTATCACTTAGCCCTCCTAAGTAGGACCAAGCCTCAGTGCTGAGGGCTTCATGGGGTTAGCAGTGCTTGTAATGAGTATACCATACATTATTTTATATAACATATAACATTTGTATACGTTATACACCATATGTTATATGTTAATACAACACATAACTATGTGACATGTTAATATAACAAATAACTATGTTATATTAACATATAACATATATAACAATAAAAGTTATATGTTAATATAACACATGACACATATATGTTATATGTTAAGAGCAATTATGTTTGATTATATAAGAGAAGAGATAAGCTTGTAAATGATAACCTGTTCATGTTCACAACATATAATATTGTTATATGTTATATAACATATAAGAACATATTTATATTTACACACATATATTCAAATTTTAGTTTTTACATAGATACATATAAATACCATTTTTATAATGAGTGTTATATTTTTTAGTTGATTTATAGTGAGCATTTAATTTATTTTTTACCCACATAGGAAAATGTCGTAGATTATCTCTCAATATATTCCTGGGATCACGACTTCAAGCAATAATGACACATCCAAAATTGCAACGGGAACCTCCATGAATGTTAGGCAACAAATGATAGCTAACATTTGAGCTATCAAGGGCAATGAAGAAATGTTAGAGAGTGAAAATTTGTAGAAGGTGAAAACAAACAATAATATTCTTGGTATGTTAGAGACAAGCAAGGAAACAATGTAAATCATATATATTTGTATGAAGTCAAATCACAAATACATTTTGCATGGAAATTTGTTAGGCACTTTGATTGAAAATACGATATATTTTTGGTGCCAGCCACACATATTATTTATGCACTTGTCAACAAGGGAGAACTTATATCAAGTTTATGTATTGTTTCAAATTGAGCAATTATACCAAGAATGAATGTTTTTCAGAATTATGTGTGCATCCATCGTTGATGATATTGAGAAAGGCAATGTAATTTTTTATTTCTAGTTTTGTGTCGTTTATTATTTTAGTATCATGCTAATATTTTAATTTATTTAACATTAAAATGTTGTATTTATTTTCATGTAATTTGTTGAACAAATCTTTCACAATTAGTGGGGATTTACTCCACAGAGAATGATATCATGAATGTCATCAACACTGTAATGTTGAAAATAACAAGAAGGAGAAAAGAAACAAAAGCAACTTTATATTAACCTGCATGATACGTGAGGAAGAACATGAAAAGCAATATATATCCTCATCCTAGAACTTGCGGCTACATTTGAATGAGGAAAATTCAAATGAAGGTTTTGTTGAGATTGATCCCAATGAGGTAACTATCACTGCTTCTTGCAAAAAGATCAAACAAGATAAATGCAAAAGATCGATGGTTGATGATGAGTTTGGCCTTGTTTATGAATAAATCGTTGATTTAGATAAAACACATTTAAAACAGGCAAGAGGAAGAAAGTAAATGTTGATAATGTTCAAGAATCCATCGTTAGCTCGAAGTATTATAATGAAATTTATAAAGGTAGTAGAGAAATAATAACACGATACTGATCTAGAGATGGTGGCTTATGAAAACAACACAAAATGCCATTCAAAATAGAACGAGGATGACAAAATTAGTTGATGATGGCCACATATCAGTTGAATGTGAAACAAATTTGTAAACCCACAAGGGCAACATAAAAAATTAGAAACCACATCACTTGCGTATTATCAATTTGAAAGCATTGATTAGATAAAATCCACATGTGTGGTTGACTACTCAGTTCTTTTTGACCAATGAATTACTCAACAGGGAAGAATTTGATAGATCGAAATGTTTTAACTACAAATATGTGATTTGAGGAAATCATTCTGCAGAGGCTAAACGAGAATTGATGTAAGAATATCCAAATAATCCTCTCTTTTTGAGATAGTCAAATGCATAATTTATGCAGTTTAATAGATCTCTAAATGCAAAGTTATCACAAGATGGATCTATAACACAAAACAATGAGTACAGAATGTCTATATGAACTTCATTCAATGGTGATTTATCCACAATGAATTTTCTGAAATATATGGGAGAGATCTAAATAATGATGTTAAGTTTCATAAGCAATGTTTCATGGAAATAGGATTATCATGATGGATGAAAAATACAAAAGAAAAATATTGGAAATGAAGAAGAGCTTTGTATTTAGATCTGTGGATAACTATTTTCAATTGGGATTTAGAGCTGGACAAGTATGGGATTTGATAAATGAGATCTTCAAATCTCTATGGGAAAATGTTGGCATAAAGAATCAGAGAGCAGCATGTTAAACCTTTGATATGTGGCACAAGTAAGAAAAGTCCCGACATAAAACATTCCCATTGATAGAATATAACAAATTTGGAGATCAATTCAAGGAGTGAAGGATGATAAACCTATCATAAGTATATTATCACATGTTAGGTTGGGAGAATTGTCAATGGAAGAAATGTGTGATGAATTTAAAAGCTAAGTCTATTGATATTTTTTTTTATGTATGGACAAGATAATTATTTTTTTCACTTTAATGTTAGTTTAACATTATTTTTTGTTTTTATTTATCAAGGTGCATATGAAAATACAAGAGGAAATGGTCAAGATGTTGAATTTGAAGAAATTTGGGATGATGTTAAACTTAACTATCCAGATTCAAGCTCTTTAGCAAGATTGAATAATTTTTCTTCCATTAAAAAATGATTTATTACATCTATAATTCATTCAGTTAAATTAATTATATTTAATAGTTACATATATATATATATGTTTGTTTTTTTTTTCATATTAAAGATGCCAAAAGAAAAAGCAGATGGAGTACCCAAAACTTTCAAAAGTTTTATTCAAAAGCTAAGTTTGAAAGAGAAATAAGGAGACGTGTCCAAAATGTTCAACTTGATGACACCCTTGATCACTACATTTGAAATGGATCAGACACTATTCAATATAAAGTGACATTAGGTGATTATGAACAAATTGTGCATTGTTCCTAAAAAAGAGTACTCCCTAGTTATTGCATATATCCCTCATGTTTATAATATCCCAAACATTGAACATGATACTGAGCCTTATACTTACCAAGCTTTCAGTAAAGTGGTTAAGGGATTTATAGAAGTTACAACAATCACCATTTTGGAGATTTCTAATATTTGGTCTAGACACAACAAGGATTAGTACATTCAAGTTTCAAGGGGAAAGAAAGACAAGGAGACAATTTATTTGGTATGATATTGAAAGTGTATGTTTAGCAATTAATATTATAAAACAATTTTATTAATTCACAAGTTAATTGAAATTTTACTTATTTATGTTACAGGCACAAGACAAATATTCACAGCTCCAAAAAAGAATCATTTAAACATGATTGTGAGAGTATACATCTGCAACCTAGACAAAACATGATTCTTATAATTCTATTTTGTTTGACCCTAGTAGTATATATATTACACAACAAAGTTGTGGTTAGAAAGCTAACATATGAGGAAAATATTTTAAAGGAGAGATGGTTAACATTTATCAAAACCACAAGCATAATTAATTATCTTGATAAGTTTTCAAATGAAGAAGATTGGGTTTCGGATTTGTTCAGTTTATAGGTAAGAAATATGATCTAATATTTATGAAACTATACTTCAATCTTAGATTATTTTTTAGTTCTTATTTTTAGAAGCATCTAACTTCAATATTTATGTTCTATTTAAGATTAGGTACAAGATTAGTGTGTTGCCTATAGAAAGGAAGGAATTGGATAGCCATTTAAAGTGACCCAATACAATGCATTTTTATTCAACAAAGACTAATGATATTCCATCTCTTGTAGATGAAATGAAAGAAGTTGGCTTGAGGAAGGAGATTTTAATGAATCAAAGTTGGAAAAATTGTCAAAGGAACCCAAAGTACCATTAGAGGAATGATTGGAAATGATCACTTTGGGGAACTTGTGGATATCAAAGAACCAATGAAAGAACAAAATGACACAATGGAAGCAATAGAATGACGTCTGAAGAAGATGATGATGTGTTTGTTGAGCATGATGAATTGGGATATATGATATTGCTTGATTAGCTTAAAGATGGATTTAAAGACTTATTTAATTTTGCAAATTTTGATGAGTTGCAACTATAATGATTTGACTTTCATATTTGAAAACAAGAATAAAGATGTATCTCTTTTGTTTTGTGGATGAATATTTTATTCTTCTTTTTTCTGTTTTATTTGTATGTGAATCAGTGTACATTGGAAATTTTTATAGAATGTCAATATTTTTTCCTTCAAATGTATAAAAAATAGAAAAGAAAATGATTATTTTTTATAAAATTTGAATTTTTTTTTTGTTCAATTATGTCCATAAAATGCTTTAGATTTTGACATGTTATTTTAAGAAATATGAAAATTCAAAATGTATAGGTTTTCTATGATATATGGCTATAAATGTGTATTTTTTTTTTATAAACATTCTAAGTAGTGTTATTTAACTACAATTTTTTTTTCTCGATTTATTGAAGTAAAGGGTAAACAATGTGTTAAAAATGATGTTTTTCAATATATTTTAAAAAAGTATGGAACAATAAATTGACCAGAGACAAAATTCTATGAAAATCATAACTTCAAAAGTAAATGTAGAAAACATTTTGGGCATTAAAAAGAAGTATTGAGAAAAAAGATAAAAAGGGAGTTGAATATAAACACATATATATATATATATATATATATATATATATATATATATATATACATATATATATATATATAGAAAAAACATGAAAATTAGATGAAAAAATGAGCATTTAAAATACTAATGTGGGAAACATTGTGAAAAAATTTAAAATATAAAAATTAAAAAAACAGAGAGTGGTGCTACCTATAGCACCATTTTTAAAAAACAAGGTAAAAAAGTTGGACCTCTGTAAAAATGAGAACTCTATAGAGTTCGTTAAGTTGGTAACTATGTTTTGACTTGTAAATACAAATTGCCTAAAAATCTGCATAACATAAAAACAATCAATCAATATTGGTTAATGTAGAGAATGTTAATTATACGTGTTGGATTCAAATTTTATAGATGATCAACTAACAACAAAATAGAGGAAAAAAAAAAGAGCTTTATCATCAAGTACTAAATGTGACAAAATATATTACATACCTTAGGAGTTGTGTGACACAAGTTTTGACAAACCATTCATAACCTTAAAGTTCACCAACAACAATATAGTAGGTAAAAAAATTATTGTTGAGCCTTCATAAATAGTTTGACTTGCCTTCTCAAGTACATGTATATCAAAAGCACCATCAAGTGGGTCCTCATCATAATCTATTCCAACATTATTAAATGTCTCCTTGATCAAGATATTTCTCCCATCTTCTTCAATTGTGTTATTAACATTCTATCTTCTTCTTCCAGTTGATCATTAGATCTTCAATATTTTCTCCATGTTCCTAAAAAAGTGCTTGTTCAACCAAGTCCTCCTCCATGGGCAGTGTCCTAAGGTGACATTTATTTATAATTACAAACAATGAAGTAATATTATGTATATAAAAATATTAAAAAAGATACAAACATTTACAAATAGAATATAGCAAAACAGATACAACAAAACACAAAGAAAATACACCTAGGTGAGAGAGATAAACAAAGACAACAAATCAATGATCAACGCATGCAATTTATCAAGATAAGTTTATGTATGTTGAAAAATTAGAAAATTGTTACTTTTTCTGACATATAGAAAGAGAGATACTTTGTGAGATATATAGTCCCAACCAACAAAAAACAACATATTCTTATTTATCCTTCATCATTATTTCATATTCTTATATATCCATAATTTTGAAGAGCACAAGTTTTATGAAGGAAATTTTTCTAGCCCAACTTGGATACCACGACTTAATTTATAGGCGACTCAAAATTGAGGGTTTAGGGGTTAACACATGAGTTTTCCGAGGGTTAGGGGTTATTTTTTAAAGTGTTAGGATTTAATTTGGGGTAATTAGGGGTCAAGGATAATGGTAATTAATGGTTTAGGGCTTTATAAGGGGTCAAGGGACAATGTATTAGGGGTTAACAAATTATTGGTCATCCAAGGGTCAAGGGTACTTATGAGGTTTTATATGGAACAACTAGCTTAGCTAGTGAGAGAGACACTAAAGAGAACAACCTAATAATGCTTTTGCAATTTATCAACATGTTGAAAATATAGAAAAAATGTTAATTTTCTTGACATGTAGAAAGAGAGACACTTTGTGTGATATATAGTCACAACCAACAAAAGCAACATATTCTTATTTCTCCTTCATCATGATGTCATATTCTTTGTTGATTTCATTTCGAGACCACAAGTGTTAATTGCATGGAAACTTCCCCCGAATGAAATTGGAGACCATGGTTTAATTAGGGGTTAACGGGTTAAGATATGAGGGATTAGGAGTTAACACATTATTGATGTAGGGGTTAGGGGTTAAGGCAATTAGGGGTCAAGGATAGGGTACTTAAAGATTTAGGTTTATAAGGAGTCAAGAGATAAGGGATTAGGGGTTAACATGTTATTGGTCATACAAGGGTTAGGGGTACTTAAGAGTTGAAGGTCTACATGTGGAGAAATCAACTAGAGAGAAAACAAAAGACAACAAATCAATGACAGTTTAGCAATTTATCAAGATGTGTATGAATGTGTTGAAAAAAATATAAGAAAAATGTTACTTTTATTGACATGTGTGCATAAAATTTGTGGAATACATAGTCACAACCAACAAAATAACCTATTCTTATTTGTCCTTCATCATTATGTCATATTTTTCCTTTATTTCACTTGGTGACCAAGACTTTTAAGTCGATGAAAAATTTCCCACAAATTGGATTAACACATTTATATAATAGGAGCTTATATAACACTTGATCCCTGTCCCTAATTCTTATTCCCCACCACTCAAACACTATCCCCCTTAACCTCATTCTTTTTAATCCCTTAAACCCTTAACCTATAGTCCCTAAATCCTTCAACCCTAAACTCTTAACCATTAACCCCTTACCCCTAAAACCCTAAGTAAACTATTAACCCCTAACCTCACATAACCCTTTAATCCCTAACCCTAAAACCTTAATCTCTACTCCCTAAAACCCATACAACTCAAATCCCTAGAACCTAAACCACCAAACCTACCTAAACCCCTACCCTATTAACCCCTAACCCCTTAACCACTCAGCCCTAATCTAGCCTTCTTAACCCTTAAACAACTAAATTCATAATCCCTAACCCCTTACACCGTTTACCCCTAAACCTTAAACCCATAAACATTAAACCTACCTAGACTCCCACTGTACCCACATCTTATGTCTACTACTTCTCTTATTAACTTATTCTCAATTTGTTGTGTATGTAGATTATCCATAGAGAAAAAAAATGAATACATTATTTTTTCTTCAACATATAACATATAAACGTTTACAAAAACAATGTACGATATAAAGACATATAATGTATAACTTAAGAAGGGATGACCTTCAAGGTGTCCATACTCTGCCAATGTGTTTTAGCTGTTTTTATTATAAACCTCTTCCTATTATACCCCATGCATGTTTTACAAGGGAGATAAAAATTTTAGATCACCCAAAGCTTCCAATGTATATATCACATCTCCTTGTCCTCGTGGAGAAATGTTATGTGACATTTTTCCTTACCAAACTTTTAATGATGATTATCTTCAAAAATAAACCTCAGTAATTTAACTATTTGTAATGCAATTAAAAAGTAAACAAAATTTGTATTCTTACCAAAAAATATCCCCTATAACCTCTCCAAACTATCACTAATATAGACTACATCTCTAATATTTTAAACTTTTAAATATATATATATCATTATTCCACCAGTGAAGATATTGGCGAGTCTTTGTTATAGCTGTTGATGAACTGCCATATTTTAAAAAACAAAAACAAAAAATGCAAGTAAAATCCACTATCGATTTTATCAGTATCAAGTAAGACACATGATTTTTACTCCCATATGTAGTAGTTCTTATTGTTGCATTCAACTCACACATACTCTAAAACATCTGTTTGTATATTCACTCTTGAAACAAGATCATCCAAAATATCTTCGCTTATATGTATAGATTCTTATTTGGTGAGAGATTGATTGACCTTCCAATAACTCAAATTGGTCCAAGTTATCAAATTTCTTAGAACACTTCAATATGACACTCAATGTTGACATTAAGAAAAAAAATGAAAGCATCTAATATGTAAGTAGTCATACTAGTGGATTATTTATACAAGCTAGTAAGAAATGCCCTAGGCTCTTAGATAGTCTCGCACTTATTTAAAAGCTTGAAAAATGATTTAGGAATGAATGTTCACCATATCTACACTTGACTGTGAAAACATGTCCACTATAAGGACCTTAACGTTGTTGTATAACCATCCAAATAGTCCCCATTTTGTATTTTTAGTTGTTGAAATGTAATTTAATTATTTCAAAATATTTCTCAACAATAAATGTTGTTGACATATCTGAATTATAGACTTTGTTCTAGAGACATATCCTGATAACTTTGTCACAAGTTCTCAGATAAATCCAGATCTTCTCTCTCTTTGTGTATATATATTTATTTTCTATATAATGGTGAGAATGCAAAAAAATCTAAGAGAAGAAGCTCATGAGTATAACTCTATTTTTTCAGTGTACTCTATTTTACAACTTTAACTTTGTAAAACTTTGTTCTTTTCCCTCAAATTGGAATCATAACCAAAGAGGGGGCATGAACCAACTTACAATTATGTGCTTCAGTGTTGAGAAGAGGAATGTTGTTGAGGTGAATCGAATTGGGTTGATTGCATGAAGTACACTTCGATATTTTACAACTTTAGCTTTGTAAAACTTTGTTGTTTTTTCCTCAAATTGGTATCATAGCCAGAGAGGGCATGAACCGAATTACAATTATGTGCTTTAGTGTTGAGAAGAGGAATGATGTTGAGGTGAATTGAAGTGGGTTGAGTGCATGAAGTACCCTTTGACCTGTACATGGAGGACGATATGAGAACTTACAAAAGAGGCCAAAAAACTGAAGAGTAAGATGAGGGTTTAAGAGCGAGTTGGTTAAAGAAAAGAAAACAGTCCTCGGATAATTTTGAGTAGAGGATATTGCATAAATATACAGGAGGCCACAAATTGAAGAAACCACATGAGAGTTGTGGTCAATTTCACTGAAAGATTCCATCTATTGAAGAGAGAGGCCAAGAATTTTCTCAATCAAGAGTGTGAAGTGATGCTTAGGATATTTTGGAGACGACATAAGTAAAAGGTGGAATAACATCCATCATCATCAAGCTAAAACACATAAGTTCTTAACCGTTTAGGCCCACTTATGATCTTGTGACCTATTAAGAAGAAAAACAGATTCTTAACCATTAATTACCTCATGATGTATATATAAGTCTCAATCTCTTATATATTTTGGTTCTTTTTTCATCTCCTTCCTAACAAAAGAATTACATGACAAGTGTCATTATCCTACAATCTTAAAAGTGCATTCTTGACTCTATTCATCAACACCTTCCAACAAACTAGTTTTGCTTACTTGGTTCTCCTCAAGGCAAGAAATCATACCTACACTTGATTGTGAAAAAATATGTCAAATATAAACATGTCAATTATAGGCAACTTTAACGCCGTCGAGAACCATCCAAACAATCGCCATTTTGCAGACTTAGCAGTCGAGTTAGTAGTTGTTTTTTGGTCCAATTCCCATATTAATGTAGTTTCTCAAATATAGGTATTCTAACAACAAGAATAACATCTCTATTGGCAGGCATATCCAGTCATGGATATGCATCCTGACCAACTCTATGTACTTAGAGTGGTATTGGGAGGAACCGGTCTTTCTATTGATTATAGCAGTTGGAACTCATTGAGGTAACAACTGGATAATAACTTTTCTCGAGAAGACCCCTCCCCTAATTCACAGTCCGTACAGTAGAGATACAGGCAATCTACATGTCACTGGAATATGCATGAAGACCAAGATAGCTGAAGTCGTAACAAATCACAAGTTCACCAACATGCAGCGGCAAGAGTATTGCAGGGGTTGGTAGCTCCAAAGACGACGCAAATACTGTAAAATGGACCAATTCAAATTTAGTATTTTAAATTAGCCTTTAAACACCGACAAAACATGGGAAAACAAATTCTTTTGAGACAAAGGATGATGAAGTCTAACAAGTCCAAATAAGTTCATCCAATTGAAAGTTGATATCGAAATAGATCTATACACTAAAATTTGCATTTAGTCAAAATCTGAAAAGAAAGATATCTACTCTCCTTGAGTTACAATATAGATCCATCGTCTCTAGTGGCAGCACCAAATCTGAACACAAAAAACTATCTATATATAATCGGTTATGCTGCTTAATAAAACCATTGTCCATTTTTGTCCCGATTCTTTTGATACTTAGGGTTTGTCTTTTAAGATGAAAATGATCATAGTATGGAAAGTTCTAGTGTTAGCATTGGCATTTAAAGCGGCAGCAATGGGGGTTGCAGCAGGTGCCATCTCTCAAGGCCATGACGATCCTTGATTCCCTGCCTTTCCACCGTATTTCGTTAACCCCCAATTAGTGTTAAATATTGTACCTCTATGACCGTTATAATCTGCCAGCTGTATTCGACAGTTGTACTTTCTATTTTCGCCTTGCTTGAGCATATATAGCTCAACCATCTACATTTTACGGAGTTCGGTGTTCTATTTCTTCATACATTTGAATATACTATTCTTTCTTTCCAGATTTCTCTGTCCTTCTGCCAATTTATCATGGTATCAGAGTCAGCAAGAAGCCTCTTCCCACAAATGAGCAACTCTATCCACAATGAGAGTCTCACGGATTCAGATAACGATCATGACTTTTTTCAAGGTTTGAAAAGTCGTCTGCGAATACTCTTTAAAGATTGTCTAAGAAGTTTGGCGGAGGAAGCAGAGATAGCAGGAGAAGAAACTTTAAAGTAACCTGCACAATTTTTCAAAGAAACGTCAAAGATTGACACAGAAAGTGCTGCAGAACCAGAAGTTCGCTTAAAAGAACTCAAGAAACGCCAAAATTCGTTAAAGATTCAAGAAGAAGGTAGAATTGTTTAAAGATTTCAAGAGATCGCTCAAATCTAATAAAGATTGTAGCAGATAACCAAGAATTCGTGAACTTCTTCTCATAAATTTTTGAAAGATTCACTAATCTTTTCTTACGCAGGAGAAAAATCCGTTAAATTCGGGAAAGAACACATCAAACACACAAGGAACGACCATTAAAGATGCAAGATTCATATTGCGAACAGATCCGAAGCGGGAAACCAGTCCAGAAGGAACAAGGAGAGCGCGAAACAGGCGAAAGAATTTCAGCCATCAGATCTTGAACACAGGCCCGACAACAGTTAGATCAGCAAGAAGTTGCACGGCGATTAGTCGTGTGGAGCGCACATGAGGTTTTTTCACATGCGAAATCCTGACGTCACCTTGACCATCCGATCAAAATACACATGGAGAGATCCTATCCCATCGCAAAAATCGAGAATCGGGAGTTGGCGGAGCTTAAAGAATCCTCCATAAAATCCTCGATACGAAATCCTCGCCAAATCCCAACCATCACAGTCATTCATCCACAGATAGGTGGCAGTAGATTAGCCCATCGGCATATCGGTATTCGGGGTTTCAACATTGCATTCGCGAAATTCCGGAGCAGATATCGCCATATAGTGATAAGATCTCAGCCATCCGTTTGTTAGGACACATGGCGAACATCGAAGGTCTGGCCGCATTTTTCGGAGTTCGGGTTTCAAGTTGTCAAAGAATCTAACATCGCAACTCGCGAAATTGCGATATGTGAAATCCCGATAAGATCTCAGCTTTTCATTTTGGCCGGACACGCATCGAGGCCACTATCGGCATCGGCGTTTCCACTTAACATTACATTGTGTCAATAGAGCATCGCAAGTCACGATATACCGAAAGAGGCATCAGACCGTCCATCTCTCTCGGACTCGTGGCACAAATACGGTGACTCGAAAAAAGTCCCGAAGAAGAAAAGGTCATCAGCATATCGCGATTCGAAAAATCGCGAAACCTGAGAAATTCAGTGATCGGGCTTTTCTCTTTCCAGTGAAATCCCCGACGCAAATCTAGCCGTCCATTTGTTCAGGATGCGTGGAAGAGATCGAGGCTTTCGAGAAAAGTCCCAATAAGCGAATTCATCGGTTTTTTCGGGATTTGACATTTCGCGGATCTTGGAGACAAGAGGTCCGAGACATAACATATCACAAAATCGCGAGGAGAGATCACGACCGTCCATCTGTTGAGGATGCGTGTCACAGATCAGATCCATTGGGAAAAGTCCCGATAGGACAACGCCATCGGAAAATCGACGATCGCGGAACCGAGGAGACAGACAACCTCGACATCAGAAATCGTGAAATCCCGATAAGATCTGGACCGTCCGATCCTCAGCAGATCTGGACCGTTGAAAAGTCCAAAGGTGATTCTTTCGCGTTTCAGCGATTTGAAAGTCAAAGAACGGGAAAAGGCCGTAGCACCTTAACATTAAAATGCGTGGTCACATTGCAAGGAGACCAAGGGCCATCTAAAGCCCGATAAGCTCCCATCAGCCATCGGTGAATCGACGATCTCTGAGATTGAAGGTAAATACGAATTTTTCCCTCTATTTTTTTTCAGCATTTTTTTTAAATGGCGTCGACCAACAATCTCGGCCCGACTCAGGGTCCGATTCTTTTGGGAAAGAATTATGAATTTTGGTCTCTTCGGATGAGATCGTTCCTGCAAGCACAAGAATGCTGGGAACCAGTGGACCTTGGCTATGTGGAACCAGATCCAGCCGCCCTCACTGCCATGAAAAATGCGCAGAGAATTGCTCAGGCAACTCTGAGGACCAAGGAAAACAAAGCAAAATTATGGATACAGAACTCTGTGGATGATTCGATATTCTCGAAAATCACAGGCGCTGGTACTTCCAAACAGGCCTGGGACATCCTCAAAA
>SNQJ01S0094234.1:1812-28648 GCA_010110895.2 Picea sitchensis
GGCTTAACACAGATCGGGACAGTCGATTTCTTAGCACATTCTGGTCGAGCCTCTGGTCACTGCTGGACACCAAGCTCACCAAATCCACAGCCTTCCACCCCTAGACAGATGGCCAAATCGAGGTCGTTAATTGAATGATTGTGCATATCCTTCACATGTATAATTCAAAGCACCCTCGCACATGGGATGAGAGCCTTCCCTATGTCCAACATAGCTACAACCGAGCCCTGCATAGCTCAATCGGCCACAACCCCTTTCAGGTGGGGTTGGGATTCCAACCTTTGGGTCCCATAGATGTTGCACTTCCCCTTGCAGTCACCTTAACCGAATCATCTCATGCTCTAACTAAAGATGAAAAAGCCACCCGGTTCATTGAGTGGATCCAACACATCCACCAATAGGTTCAGGATATACTACAGAAGTCCAATGACAAGTGCAAGAAACACCATGATCAACATCGGGTGCCACATAAGTTTCAGGTGGGCGACAAAGTTTGGTTGCACTTGCAGAAAGAATGCCTTATAGGACCCCATCAGAAGCTTCACCCACTCCGTTATGGGTCGTACACCATCACCAAGGCCATGAGAGATAATTCTTTTGAGCTCAACATTCCTCCTTTCCTTGGCTTGCACCTAGTGTTCAACGTGGATCTCCTTTGCCCTTATTTCCCACCATTATTGGAAACCTCAGACGTAGCAAAGCAGCTGACACCAACAAAGCTCAACCCCGAATGCATACAAAATGCATCCAACGATCAGATTGTGGACACACAGATCAAGGGCACTCGACAACAAAGGATCAATCTTTATTGAGTCGTCAAAGCAAGGCATCTCCTGCATCAAGGCAAGTGGCTCAACCGGGGCCAAATTCAACAGAAATTTCCTCATCCGATGGGGGAACTCATCACAATTGAGACCATTGCTTCCTAAGGAGGGAGGATTGATCCAGGTGGATATTAGTGGCCACCCACCTTTTCCCACTGGCTCAAAACAATTTTCTGACAATTTTGGCAATTTACTATTTTTAGCAGTTTTAACTTCCGGGGCCATTTTGAGGGCCTAAATGAAGGTTTTTTGGGATCGAGCTTCTCATTGATATTTGAAGGCATGATTGAGCCCCCAAAATGAATCTCCTCGACGATACCTTTCCAACGGGATATAATACACCTAAAACAAAGATCGTATGCAAAAGTTACGACCCTAGGAAGTTGATGTACTAACTTACCCAAAGGGGGCCCACATGACTTTTGGCGCTTCATCTCCTAGGGTTAGGTTTTTGGATGTATAGGGTTTTTGGCATTATTGTTTATTGTAGAAAGGTCTTCAGAGCCTCATTGTAATCATATTCTTGAGAATGAACGCAACTGTCACATCTCTTCTCAGAGATAAGCCACCACCATTCCAACAAGTTTGTTTCCACTGCATTTTACAGTTTCAGCTTATTTCCTTATTGAATAGAAAACTATTTTTACTGTATCTCTGTTATTTTGTGTTAAGCACCTGTTAATAATCTGTAGTCATTTCGTTCTGCTCATAAAATCCGGATCACTGCGAGACCTGTTATGAACATCTGATAATCTTCTAGCATACCATTTAAGGTAATAGTGACAAGATCAGTGCTAGAAACTGTTTCCCTTATGTTTCCTAGCTTGCCGTTCACCTCTTTAATGCGACCCAAAAATGAACTAATAGATTCATTTCGATTCATCTTAATGCCTAACAATTTAGTTTTTAGGAACAAAATACGTTTTGTGTTGCTAGTTTCATACAAGGCTTTAAGCACTATCCACGTTTCAGCAGAAGTGTTAGTTTCTCTAATATGTGGAATTATGCTATCTTTAACTGACATACGCAACAATACCTTGGCCTTGTTTTCGCTCTTCTCCCAATATTGGATCTGTGCTTCTGTCGCACCGGGAACCGCATCAAGTTTCACTTTAGTTCCCTTCACAATGGTCCATACACCATATCCCTCCATCAGGGTCTGCGTTTTGAATTTCCAGTCAAAGAAATTCGAACCATCTAACTTGTTGGCTTCGTTGAGGTAGGTCTCTGCTAGAGGATTTGTCATCTCTGCAAATGTCTTCTCGTCCAACCAGACAATGGATCCTTGTATCACCAAACACACTTCAATCATGAATGCAGTGAATCACCAAGAATATGCAACTTTCGTCAATTTCTTTCTTTTGCTGAGCAGTCCGTCGCTCTGCCTTCGGATCCACTGACCCGTCTCTACCTTGGCTCTCATTTTTCTTAAAAGAAATATAAAAAAACCTTAAAAAAAAACCTTAACACCACTCCATGCATAAAAAACTCATCCTCAAAAGAAACCTCAACACCACTTCATGTATATAAAAAAAAAATTCCTTAAAAAAAAACCCTTTCCTTTAAAAGAAACCCTTCCTATTTTTTTTTTAATACATACATCCACCTTTCTTTTAAAAAAAACCCTTCCTATTTTTTTTTTTAATACATACATCCACCTTTAAGTCATAACTCCACCTCACTATTTATGATCCTTCATCCTCCATTCACTATTTCCCAAATTGTATGGAAAAACACATTCACTACAAACATAATCGGTTTTTAGTTATTGTCTTAAACAACCAAATGAAGAAGTGCAAATACTTCACTCAGTTTACCTTCTTTAAAGACGACGCAGGGACTAGCTGAATCACAGTGCCCTCTTACTCATCCGGGAATCCATGAAAACATCAACCAGATAATGACAATGCTGCTACTGCAATGGTGAGTCGATTCTCTGATCCACGAATCCTAGTCCGTCTTGTCGAGCCCTCTACCCGTCCTCATGTTTCAACCTCACGCAACAAAAAACTCACGCTTTTCCAAAGAAAACTGGTCGGCGCTCCTCAAACGCGTGAACGGGAGTGCTAACACTCTTGTGCTATGGAAGTGGGGGCGCTAGCGGCGCTCTCGGAGAGATGAGGGGGAGCGCTAGCGGCGCTCTCGGAGAGATGAGGGGGAGCGCTAGAGCCGAAGCGCTCTTAGACTCGTACAAAGGGAGCGTCGGCACCCTCTAACACTGTATAGGGGGGCGTTGGTAATCAATTCGAGACCTCGCCTTAGAGAGTTGGAGCGCTAGTAATCAATTCGAGATCTTGTACTTTGTATCTCGCCTTACAAAGCTGGATTTCCAACGTTGCTATGATACCAACTTAGAATTATGAAAAACAACACAGTGAGGCTACGTTTATAATCTATATTGTTCAATGAAAACAGATTACATCATTATATAAAACAAAACAGATTACATCATTATATAAAACTCCAGTCTACTTAAATGGTTACAACTGAAAAATAAGATCTACAATAAAGACTAAAGACGAAAAACTAAGAAAGTTTGTCTACTTAAGTGACTCTTGCTTCATTGTTTCCAAGTTTGTTTACATGGATTCAAGTCTTTTTGGACCAGCACGAATTGCAAAAGGGAGATCATTTAACTTCTCAAATAGAAGAGGCGATTCAAACCGCCTCAGTCCATGTTGCCATTTTCTCTGTCCGATATGCAGATTCAAAATGGTGTTTGGAGGAGCTCGTCCAAATGTTGGAGTCGGGAGCAACCATTATTCCCGTCTTCTACTATGTGAAGCCTGCTCAGTTTCCGTGGACAAGGGGAGAAAATGGAGTGTATGCTAAAGCCCTCGCAAATTAGAAAAGAAGAAAGTATACGACTCTCGAACTGATGAAAATAAGCCGCGATTCAACCCCACCACTATTGAATCTTGGAAAACGGCTCTTTCTCGTGTTGCAGACATAAGCGGTTTCGAGCTAGAAGAATGTAATGGGTGAGGACTCAACCTTCTCCAACTGTATTTCTTTTATCTTTTATATATATATACATTTCTCATTTATTCTATTTATGTTCTTCTAAATTACCAGCGACCAGGGGAGCTGCTAGATAAGGTCGTTCAACATGTGGTGAAAAGAACAGCCTTGAAGGTAGCCAAATATCCAACTGGTTTGGATGAAACGGTGAAAGATTTTGAAAACAGAGTTCTATTGCAGCAGGAGCACAGTGGAAAACCTCACGTTGTGGGGATCGTGGGGGTTGGTGGAATAGGAAAGACAACGTTAGCGAAAGAACTCTTCAACCGGAAAAGTCAGTTGTACTGCACTTTGATAGCTTAGTTTTAATTACGTCCAAGTATAAGGATGTCCTCCTAAGGTCAGGAGTACCAGAGGCATCCATTTATCATTTGACTGGCCTTAATATACAGCACTCCCGACAGCTCTTTGGCTGGCATGCCTTCCGCCAGCCCAATCCCTTTCCAGGGTTTTATAAGAGAAGACAAGGATACTACCATAAGAAAATGGGACGGATCAGGCTGGAAAGCTTTGGCGGGGTTTCAAAGAAAACAAGTGTCTTGTGGATGTGGACAATGAAAATAAGATACAAATGGATGATTCCCTTAGAGATATGAGAAAAAATATCCCGGTGCCGCATCGTTTTTGGTATCCCACATGGATGGATGTGTTGAAGCATTCGTGAGTGCTAGATTACTCAAAGCTTCAACATTAATCAATAGAAGTCTCAGTGCATTGTTTTAATTCTTCGTAGTTTTTATGTTGATTCTTAGTGGTTTTATAGGGATGTTGTCGATTATGAAAACTTTGCCTCACAAATGTCATACAATACACGTTATGGCAGCAACGCAACTCCTTGATACTGCGCTGCTACAAGTATCCCTAATCTTCCCTACCTTCCTGGATTCCAATGCAGAATTTAAGTGTTTTGAACGTGGCAGGGAGGGAGTTGGAAACACTATAATTTGTTGATTAAACTTTGTGTTTATTCGCTATTAATATCTCACTGTACTACAGGGTTTCAAATGAATATGAAGGGTTTTAGGCATATAAGTCATTCATATCTTTATTGTAGTTGAAACATGTGAACACTTTGCAGTCCGCTTTGCAGTTGCGGGAGTTGGAGATTACTTCTCCCCTTTCAAAGTTTCCAGAGTCCATAGGGCAGCTGAAGCACCTCGAAGTGATTTCGGTCAGAAGTTTACGACGACAGGGATTCGCTGATCTGGAAAATTGCCAGAAGAATTCTGTCATCTACGGTCATTGAAGACCTTGGTGTTAGTCGGCTGTTCAAAATTGAAGTTCCTGCCAGATTCCTTCGGGAATTTAACAAACCTTGAACACATCGATCTGCCTTACTCCTCAAATTTGCAGATGCTCCCAAACTCCTTCAGAAATTTAATTTTGCTTAAATAACTCTCCCACTATGAAAAAATTGAAGTATTACCCTCCCAAGTCACAGAACAACGCTACCTCAAAAAATTATATTTGCTGGCTACAGCTTTAAGGGAATTGCCGAGCACCATTGAAAACCTAAGGGTTTTGGAGCTTCTGGTATTTGGAAGCATTTGTCTGTAAATGCTGTCGCGTTCGCTCGGTGACTTGAGGAACTTGAAGGAATTGAATCTCTTCAATTGCAACGAATTGAAATGGCTGCCCAAGTCCGTTGCACTGTTGTCTCAGTTGACTAAGTTGACAGTAGTTGGATGTCCTTTGCGGGAACTGCCCTTTAAAAAAGTTGAAGGAGAAAGAGAAACATTAAGGGAGTTCAGAGGGCGGAGAGAGCGGGATTCTTCGATTGAAGTGAAGACTTCGGAGCAGTAAACACAGAAATATGGTCAGAAGAGGAGAAGGAATCATTTCTTCATGGTGTTTGTCCCAACCTTCAACATCTCTTCGTCGGGGTTTTGTAGTGATCTAGTGGAGGTTGGAACATTGCCAAATACACTTCTAAAACTGCAATTGTTGGGTTGTTCCAGTTTGAGGAAAATAGAAGGGCTGTGTGCTCTTTCAAAACTTCAAATAATGTACATCAGCCAGTGCAGAGAAGTGGAGGAGCTGCCAAGTATTGAAACATTGGTCTCATTGGAGGAGTTGCGAACCTCGAGTGTGTGAAGCTGAAAAGCATACGAGGCTTGGCACAACTTTCAAAGCTCCGACCACTAGATGTTAGCTGGTGCGATGAAGTAATTATGCATGACAGAAGCATCACTGATTCTTGGCATTCATTATTGGAGTATGTGAAATTGAATGGTAGTCTAGTCCACAATTCACTCCAATTCAACCCTACTATGCTCCCACAGACCCGCTAGTCTCTAGATCGAACACCAAATTACATCCACGATTTTGGTTTTGATTTCTATGTTGTGCCTACTCAATCCGAAGTTCGGGAGCAACCTGGAATTCCACATCCACTTTGCTTGTCAAATGAAAATTTGATGATAGTTGTGAGTTGTTCATGCCTTTCATTTTACCTTTTATGCAAAGTCACGTGTTAATATCTTTTGCATTGTTATATGTGAATTTCACCATTATAATTTTTTTATCTTCTTTAGACCATACAATTTTGTATTGTGGAAAAATAACCAAAAAGAATATGCTAAAAAAACCTCCATAATAATAAATATGCTAGCCAACTTACTTGTAACTAGTATCATTAAACAAAGTTTTCTATAGTATCATTAAACAAAGTTTTCTATAATAGTAGTGAAATTTTACCCAATACATATTGAAATATATTTTTTTGACCAACTTATCTTATATATTACTAAGATCATGACTTAACATGATTTGGACAATGCCCCCAATATTGTTGGATATTTCTTATATTCTTTGTAGTATTCGGGTTTGGGTCAACATTTTTAGCTCATGGTTTTTTGGTTGATGGTTTTCAGCCAATGTTTTTTTGGTCGATGGTTTTTGGTTAATGGTTTCTTTATTAGCAAATGGTTTTTGTTCATTGTAATCAAATTCTCGTTTAGGAAATAGGGTATCATAGGTTGGAGAAAATCTTTATATATATTGCATTGTATATGGATAAAAAATATGACAAAAAAAAGGAGCGGAGAAGCTCCAAGAATGTTGAGTTTCCAGGGTAAAATATTTGTGTATGTGTCTGAATGCCATTTATTTTATTTTCTTTTACTGCATAATACTTTTGCATTATTTACTTAACAGGTTTATAATTAATATTTGGTATTAGGGTAAGATTTTGGCTTCAGGGGACGCCTTTGTTGCTAAGGGTTTGACTTGTTTTGGGCCCGTGATAGACTTGTGATAAACTTGTTCAATGGGAGATCTGTAGTGGTAATTTTGTTTTTGTATTGAAAGAATGACGAGCGGTTCCAGAATAGAGATCGAGAAGTTCAATGGACAAAATTTTGAGTTGTGGAAGCTTAAGATGGAGGATCCTCTAGTGGATAAGGAACAATGGGTGGCCATAGACCCAGGTACGAAGCCTGTTGCTATGTCAAAAGAAGATTGAGAAAAATTAGAAACAAAGGTGAGGAATATTATTCGCCTTTGTCTGTCATATTTGGTATTGTTGAATGTCTCTATAGAAGACACTACAAAGAATCGATGGAACAAATTAGGGAACTTGTATCAGTTAAAGTCCCTCATAAATAAGTTGTTTCTGAAAAATATGTTGTTTCATATCAGGGATTGAGAAAAATTAGAAACAAAGGTGAGGAATATTATTCGCCTTTGTCTGTCATATTTGGTATTGTTGAATGTCTCTATAGAAGACACTACAAAGAATCGATGGAACAAATTAGGGAACTTGTATCAGTTAAAGTCCCTCATAAATAAGTTGTTTCTGAAAAATATGTTGTTTCATATCAGGATGGAAGATGGAGACTTTGCGACATAGCATCTAATTGTTTTCAATACTCTGGTAAGTCAACATATTTATGTTGATATTAAGTTGGAGGAAGAAGATAAGTGTATTATCTTGTTATGTTCTCTACTAGACTCTTGGGATAATTTGATTGTAGAAATAGATAATACCAATCAACAATTTGCATTAAAGTTTGAGAATGTAGTTGCAAGAGTTCAAAGCCCTTGCGGAAAACCAAACTGGCAAGAGGAAAAAAGTGTTGAGAATAGATAATGGAGGTGAATTTCGTGGAAAAATATTTGAAATTTTTTGTAAGATGTGTGGTATAGGATGGAAGAATACTACTCTATACACACTTTAGCAAAATGGAGTGGCAAAAAGAATGAACGAGACACTAACGGAAAAGAAAGGAGTATGCTCAGTGATGCAATACTAACACATGAATTATGGGTGGAAGCGGTTGCCATGGCTTGCTATTTAGTAATTCGGTCACCCACTTCAACATTGGTTGAAAAGACTCAACATGAGGTATGGTCTTGTAAAAAACCTTCTATTTCACATCTCAGAGTATTTGGGTGTAATTTTTTTGTGCATGTTCCAAAGGAAAAGAGGAGTGAGATAGAAAATAAGGCAGAGAAATGTATCTTCATTGGTTACAAAGATGGAGTGAAAGGTTACAAATTGTGGAATCCTATAACAAGGAAAACGATGTAAAGTTGAGATGTGGTCTTCAGAGAAGTTGAGAGCACTTCCACGAATGAAGATGAACCAAAAGAACTAGAACTAGATAAAGTGGAGTTTGAGCTAAAGAATGAAAGATCTAAATCATTTGAGGAGGTAGAATCATTTGAATCAAATGATGAGGTAGAAGAAAAAAGTCCAGTTTTGTGAAGGTTTATTCATGCAAGGAGACCTACTGTAAGGTATAGTCCACCCGATATCCATTTTGATTTTGTCTTATCATGTATTAATGATGAACCTAGATATGTTACAAAGGCAATAAATTACAAAGACAAAAAACTTTGGAAGAAGGCTAGGGTAGAATAAATGGAAGCCTTGAAGAAAAATGAGGCCCGGGATTTGGTAGAATTTCCTGATGAAAGGAAACATGTTGGTAGAAAATGGGTTTTTAAAAGCAAACTAAATGCAACAAGAAAGGTCGAGAAGTACAAGGCTTGCTTGGTAGCAAAATGTTATTCTCAAGTAGAGGGGATTGACTTTGGTGATATTTTTTCTCTGGTTACAAAATTGACTTCCATTAGATTTCTATTATCTCTTGCTGCAACATTTGATCTTGAGATAGAGAGGACATGTGTAAAAACAACATTCCTACATGGAGACCTAGAAGAAGAAATCTACATGAAGCAACCTAAGGATTTTTTTATGTTTGGACAACATCGTGAGAATACATTCTTCCATATATACCTATATATATAATATCATATAATATATATTTGTGATATTTATAATGTGATATAAATATGTAAATAAGTAGTTACTGTATCAATGACATGATATTTATAATACAACGTATAAATATACTTAATAAATAAGTAGTTACTTATTATCCAAGGGACACATCCTTTCATGGATGGTCACCATATGTTCTATATATATGGAACTCTCATCATTGTAATAATATATCAATCCATTATAATCATTTTATCTTATCATTTTATACTATACTTGTGTCTTTGTGCATGGTTATTCTTCTTGTGATCTTGGTTATTACTGTTGCTATTGTTCATGGTTTATGCTTCAGTTCATGTAAATTTGTAAAGAAACTGAATGTAATTGAACAACATTAAACTCCAACATGGTATCATAGTAGCATTCTTGAAAGAAGACTATTGCACATGCATTGACCTTCTACAATAGCTCGTCGCACCTTTCCTACAATTCATTGTTTTGTTGCAACTGCAATTGCAACTCAGGTTAAAGTTTCTGCACTCTTCCAACAACCATGGTGAACTGTATTTTGGTGGAAGATAGGCTTGATGGAACAACCAACTTCAGTTCTTGGAAATCTAGATTGCTCATCACTCTAGAAGAGAGTGACCTAATGAAGTATGTTGAAGAAGTTGTACCAGAATCAACTGATGATGCCAAAAAATCTCAATGGAGGAATAATGATGCAAAATCCAGAAAGATCATCATCTATTCTGTGAGAGACCATTTAATCCTTCACATATCCAAATTGAAGACAAATAAACATATGTATGACTCCTTGAAGAAGTTGTTTGAGATAAACAACACCAACAAAGCACTTGCCTTGAGACAATAGCTTCATAATCTCATGATGATGAAGTCTGATACAGTTGCCACCTTCTTCATGAAGATTTTAGAGATCAGAGGTCAGTTGGGTGCTATTGGTAAAATCATCTTTGATAGAGAACTTGTCATGATTACCCTTAATGGTCTTACAAGCCATTGGGAGCCATTCATTCAAAGTATCACTGGGCGATCCAAATTGCCCAAGTTTGATCGTTTATGGGCAGACTGTACTCAAGAGGAGACCATACTTGCAGCTAGAGGCATGCAATGTTCCCATCATGATGAAAATCAAACCCTTGCCACTCATGCAAGGAAAATCAAAGGAAAAAGAAGAGGTTTCGGAAAAAACATTTAAAGGAAGGAAGTCAACACCAACTTCTGAGCACAAAAAGAAGGACATGTCAAAGGTTCAATGCTTCAGATGTGACAAGTATGGCCACTATGTGAAAAATTGTCCTACATGGAAGAAAGGAAAGAAACATGATTCCACTGCTAATGTTGATTTAGAACCACCTCAGAGGAAGTCAAGGAATGCAAGCATGAACGATGAAGAGTTCTTCTTCATTTCATCCCTCTCAAGTATGGTTCCTACTAGTAATGATATTTGGTTGATTGACAGTGGTGCTTCCAAACATATGACTAGATACAAATATCACCTTACATATCTATTAGAGAAATAATCTCGTTTGCATGTTGTACTTGGTGATGATGCCAGATATACTGTGAAGGGAGTTGGATCCACTTCCTTACAATTGGATTCTGGCACCCCACTCCATTTGAGTGATGTATTATTTGTACCTAGGATGAGAAGGAACCTTGTCCCTATTTCATCCTTAGAGAACAAAGGCTACAAGGTTGTTTTCTCTGATGGAAAGTTTCTTGCATGGAACAAGAACTCTAGTATGGATTCTGCCCTGGTGATTGGTGTTCAAAAGGATAGATTGTACAGATTGACTGTCCGACCAGTTCAGGCCTTAATACATGATTCTATTAGTTTGAGTGAACTATGGCATAGGAGACTTGATCATTTACATTATAGAGATCTTCCCGCTTTGGGGAATATGGTGATAGGCCTTCCAAAGATCCATGTTGAACACGATGGAATTTGCAGAGGTTTTTCTCTTGGAAAGAATGACAAGGGGTTCTTTTCGAGCAACGACAACAGATCCAAGGGGATATTAGACTTGGTTCATACAGATTTATGTGGACCCATGACATTTGCTTCCTTGAGTGGATACCTATACTATGTGATCTTCATTGATGACCACTCTCAAAAGAGTTGGATTTACTTCTTCAAGACCAAGGATGGATTCCTTGCCAGATTTCAAGAGTACAGAGCATAGGTCGAAAATTTGATTGGAAAGAAGATTAAAGTGTTGAGATCAGATAATGGAGGAGAATAAATCTCCTAGGATTTCAATGTTTTCTTCATTGAGGGAGGGATCAAGAGGGAGTACACTGTTCCTTACAACCCTCAACATAATGGATTCACAAAGAGGAAGAACATATCTATTGTTGAGGCAGTCAAGGCAATGATTCATGATCAACATTTACCTATTATTTTGTGGGCAGAAGCATCCATGACTATAGTGTATGTTTAGAACAGAAGTCCTCATAAGACTTTAAGGAACACGACTCTCAAGGAGGCCTTCACTGGAGTGAAGCCTGAGGTTGGACACTTCAGGATATTTGAGTGTCCAGTATACATTCATATACCCAAAGAGAAAAGGACCAAGATAGACCCTTCAGGTAGAAAGGGTACATTTTTGGGGTATAATGAGTCTTCGAAGGCATACAGGATCTACAACCCTGGTCAGAGACAAATTGACGTGAGCAAAGTCGATGTTACCTTTGAGGAGGAGGTAGCCTTCATGAGATCTAGAGGATATCACGTGGATATTGATCATGAGAAACAAGAAGAGATGGTTCCTTCTCCCCCTCACCCTTCAACAGTTTAGAGGGAGACAATTGAGCCTATTGATCCCATTGATCTTGTGTCTCCAGTTGATGTTCCCAGAGATATTGTAGTAGGTCAGAAGAGACCTACATGGGCTTGTCAGACTCTGCAGGAGGCAGAAGGACATGCATATCCTCGTGGTACCTTCCGAGAGAGAAAGAGACCTCAGCGATATTTGTGCTATGATGCAACTATGAGCCACATCATTGATTCTGAGCCTTCATGTTATGAGGAGTCATCTAGTCAACTAGTATGGAGAGATGCTATGATGGAGGAGTATCAGTCCATCATGAAGAATGATGTGTAGGATATTGTTCTGAGACCTGAAGGGAAGTCTATAGTGACTTCCAAATGGATATATAAGATCAAACATACAGCTGACAGAAGCATTGAGAAGAACAAAATGATATTTTTTTCTAGAGGATTCTCTTAGGTGGAGGGAATAGATTATGAGGAGACATTTGCTCCTACTGCTTGATATACTTCTATCCGGATGATTATTGTCCTCGCAACATCCATGGGTTGGAAATTATATCATATGGATGTGAAGGCAACCTTTCTCAATGGAGAGATTGAGGAAGAAATATACATCAAGCAACCAGATGGTTTCGTCATACATGAGAAGGAGTCTCATGTGTGTAGGTTGAAGAAGGCCCTATATGGACTCAAGAAGGAACCTTGAGCTTGGTATGTGAGGATTGATGGACACATGATGAGTTTGGGCTTCAGCAAAAGTGATGTTGATCCCAACCTGTACTACAAGACTATTAACGGTGAGGCCCTGATTCTAGTCCTCTACATTGATGATTTATTCCTCACCGGTACAGAGAGCCTTATTACTGAATGCAAGTATGCGTTGTCCTTTGAGTTCGATATGAAAGACCTTGGTATGATGCACTACTTCTTGGGACTAGAGGTGTGCCAAAGAACCGATGAGATCTTCCTAAGTCAAGGGAAGTACACAGTTGAGATATTGAAATTTTTTGGGATGCTAAACTATAAACCCATGACTACACCAATGGTGACGAATCTGAAGAAAATAAGTGTGTCTTCTTTTGATTCTGATGAGATTGATCCAAACCTGTACATACAACTGATTGGATCATTGATATATCTGGTTAACACCAGACCAGATATTTGCTATGCAGTGAGTGCACTTATCCAATTTATGAGCCAATCGAGACAGACACATTGGATTGTTGTGAAGCATGTGTTGAGATACCTGCGAGGAACAATTGGACATGGTCTGAGATATATTTCTAGTATTGACATGATATTGCAGAGATGTAATGACGCTGATTGGGTAGGGAGCAGAGTAGACAGGAAGAACACCTCTGTGTGTTGCTTCACTTTGGGATTTTCCATGGTTTCCTAGTGTAGCAAGAAACAAACTTATGTGGCCTTGAGTATTGCAGAAGCAGAGTACATTGCATTGAGTGTGGCAGTCCGTGAAGAAGTGTGGCTCCGAAAGCTCCTTGCAGATTTATTTGGACGTGCTAGATTCCACCATTATTCATTGTGATAACCAGAGCTGTGTGAAGCTCTCAGAGATTCCAGTGTTTCATGAAAAATCGAAACACATTGAGATCAAGTACCATTACATCCAATACATGGTGCAGAGGAAGGAAGTATTGGTGCAATACCTTCCTACAGATGAACCGGTTGCTGATGTTCTTACCAAACCCCTTACCAGGACAAAGTTCGAGTACTTCCGTGACAGACTTGGTGTGGCAGAGAATGCCTCCCTTGCTGAAAGGGAGTGTTGATGTTTGTAGCTTCCTGAAACATTCTCCAGATCATACTCTTTTGCGACTGAAGTGAATTGATCTATGATGACACTTATCTGAGAAGGGATAAGTGGGTTTGGGCTTATATCCTAATGTCCCATGTGGATATCACATGAGGACATGTCAAGGGAGTTGAACCTAGTGTTTCTAGAGGGTGTAGCCTCTAGAAATCCACATGGGAGTGCCATCTGTGACAAACATTCTCCAAATCGTACTCCTTTGTGAATTGAGTTGAGTTGATCTGTGAGGACACTTATTTGAGAAGGGATAAGTGCATTTGGGCTTATAGCCCAACATCCCATGTGGAGAGCACATGAGGACATGTCAAGGGAGTTGACCCTTGACATCACACATTATGGGAGTTGACCCTAGTGTTTCTAGAGGGTGTAGCCTCTAGAAGTCCACATGGGAATCGCCATGTGTGACAAACCTTTTGCTACTATGGTGGTTGTGTACCACTGGAAGAGAGTGTGTGTCTCTGGACAATAGTTGTGTACTACTATGGAAAGATACTTCCCTAGCTAAGAGGGAGTGTTGATGTTTCAACATCGGGAAAAACTTCTCCTAGATTGGGCTGCAGACCAAGGGAGATAGGATACATTTATCATAAAGGTGCACTTGTGATAAATGGGTCTAGACGTAGTCCTTCCTTGATCATGACAAGAAATAATATGGACTCGAGGTGCTTGAGGTATTTTCCATGTGTCAGTTAGCATCATGCTAACATTCACTCACATGGGTGTATCTATGGTGAACAACCTTGGTTTAGAATGTCTCACTCATTGACAGGGAGTGTTGATGTTTGGAAAACATCGGGAATACATTCTTCCATATATATATAATATCATATAATATATGACATGATATTTATAATACAAGTATAAATATACTTAATAAATAAGTAGTTACTCATTATCCAAGGGACACATCCTTTCATGGATGGTCACCATATGTTCTATATATATGGAACTCTCATCATTGTAATAATATATCAATCCATTATAATAATTTTATCTTATCATTTTATACTGTACTCGTGTCTTTGTGCATGATTATTCTTCTTGTGATTTTGGTTATTACCATTGCTATTGTTCATGGTTTATGCTTCAGTTCATGTAAATTTGTAAATAAACAGAATGTAATTGAACAATATTAAACTCCAACAAGGATTTACAATAAAGGGTAAGAAGGAGCTGGTCTGTAAGCTAAGAAAGTCCCTTTATGGTCTAAAGTAGTCTCCTAGGATGTAGTACCAAAAGTTTGACACGTACGTACTAGGACTAGGATTTGTGAGAAACAAGGATGATTATTGTGTATATTGCAAACACGTTGGTGAAACTTTTGTGTATGTAGTGTTGTATGTCGATGACATATTATTGTTTGAAAACAACGTGAAGGTTATCAAGGAGGTGAAATCACAACTATCCTCCATGTTCGACATGAAGGATCTCGATGTTGCTAATTTTATCTTGGGGATGAAGATTATGAGAGATCATGCAGAGAGGAAACTCTGGTTGAATCAAAGAAAATATGTTGAGACAATTTTGCACAAGTTTAATATGAAGGAATGTAAACCGATAAAGATCCATATTCCTATAGGTGCAAAGTTATCTACAAAACAATGTCCCAAGACTCTGGAAGAGGAAGAAGATATGTTTCTTGTTCCTTATGCTAGTGTTGTTAGAAGCTTAATGTATGCCATGGTATGCACTAGAACAGACATTGCCCATGCAATGGGAGTTTTGAGCAAGTATATGTCAAAACCGAGAAAGGAGCATTTGACAACTGTAAAAATGGTTTTCAGGTATTTACGTGGCACCATAGATTATGTAATATGTTATCAAGGAAGACCTGGACAAGATAGAGTGTTAGATGTACATGGATTTGTTGATGTTGATTGGGTTGGAGATTTGGATCATAGAAGATCTACAGTTGGTTATGTGTTTACAATGTTTGAAGGATCTATTAGTTGGATGAGTAAGAAACAAGTTGTAGTGGCACTATCAACTATAGAATTTGAATACATTGAAACAACTCATGCAAGTAAAGAGGTTGTATGGTTGCAAAGATTGTATTTAGAGATTGGGTTTGAACAACAACCTGTGAGGTTAGGTTGTAACAATCAAAGTGCAATCTTTCTGGCAAAGAACTCTGCTTATCAGTCCAAAACAAAGCATATTGATGTGCAGTACCACTTAGTGAGAGACATGGTTGAACGAAAGAAGGCATTGTTGGAGAAGGTTGACACCTTGCAAAATGATGCAAATTCATTGACAAAGTTTGTGAGCACTAAGATGTTTTCTTGGTGTAGGGAGGAAATGGGAATTTGTGCCATAGATTGTTGACTTAATAAAAATAATGTGCCCCATATATACAAAGAAAACAACAAGTGGAAGATTATGTTGGATATGTGTTATATTCTTTGTAGTATCAGGGCGACTTTTCGGTCAATGTTTTTGACCCATGGTTTTCGACCAATGGTTTTTTGGTTGATGGTTTTCAACCAATGGTTTTTTGGCTAATGGTTTTATTTATTATCAAATGGTTTTCGTCCATTGTAATCAAATTCCAGTTTAGGAATTAGGGTATCAGAAGTTGGAGAAAATCCCTCTATATATATTCATTGTACATGGATGGAAAATATGACGAAAAAAAATAAAAGAAAAAGGAGAGGAGAAGCTCCAGGAATGTTGGTTTGCCCAATTGGGTTTCAGGGTAAAACATTTATGTATTGTGTCTGAATGCCATTTATTTTACTTTCTTTTACTGCAAAATATTTTTGCATTATTTACTTAACATGTTTAGAACCAACAAATATTTGGTTTTAAGGAGTTATGGTTGGACTGGGATTTTACACATGGATACATGTCAAATGCAATGACTACATCCCTTGAAAAAATTCAAAATTGAATATATTTCTAACTATGACAGCCCAACAAGTGCTAATGTGCTCAAACAACATAAAACAATAAGAAACCAACACGAAGCCCTTCCTATAGCATGCTAAAATGAGAAATTGTGACAACAACAATTAGATTCTTTGTTTGTAAAACTAAAGGAAGGAAGAAGAAAATGGTTTATACACTATGGATAATTTTCTCATAGTAAATATGCGTAAATAATTAGTGAAAATAAATTAAATTTGGATAGAATACATGTACAGACACTTCCATACGATTCACTCAATTTCTTCCTTCCTAGGAAATATTTTCCAGAGTAACAAACATTCCCTTGCTGAGATCACCAAGCTCCTTGGCACAAGTGCATACTCACTTATGCCAACTCCATCATGTCTCCACACAGTCTACACCATATAAAATGTCACAATGACCTCTCTATTTTATATATAAGTCTTAGGGGTAAACATAGAAGTCCCTCCACAATTCAACATAAAATTAGACTTTCTTGTGGGTGTGAAGCCCCAACACAAACCCACAAAACCCACCACCAAACCCATGAAGCCCCAACTTCATTCCAATGGTGGTTTTCTTCAAACGAAGAGTGTAATGTGGTGTCCATGACAATTTTCACATGCCAAACACCTAGGGCACATGAGAATACCTTCCCGAAGCTACAAAAATCAACACTCCCTCTTAGTGAGGGATATGTTCTCACCACACTCCATGACCACCTGGAAATAGCTCTTCCTCCCACCCTGGGAGTAGATCTGTCTCCTGCATTGGATTCACTACCACAAGTTATTTCCAATCCACCTGATTGACTTTCCCCTCTATCACCGAAGTAAATACTTCTCTCCAATCTTCCTAATTGGATACACACTCGGTCACTAAAGCATTTCCTGTTGTCTAGCATGTTCCCTTACTGGAAAACACCCCGCTCTTAGAATCCTCCTGCTCCTGAGCCTCTTGTTTGGTCATCTCAACCCATGAAACCATATTGATAGTCTTGGAATATGCCTCTCTCCCACTTGGACCTGAAGGTTGGCTCCCACTAAGCGACTGAGTCTCCCTTTGAGCCTCCTCACTCCCTCTGAAGTTAGACTCCCTTTGAGTCTACACAACCTTTAGAGCAAGCTACTTCCTCTGTACATGTGATGCTGGTGGGACCACCTACCTCACCACTGGTGGAGCTACCTGCTCCTTATCTGTCTCTCTGTTCCTTTTGGTCACAACACACATAGGATGGTCCCTCAACCTGCATACTTTTCCCTCTCTAACTCTAGGACCACTATTGTGCCTGGGCTAGATCCTCTAGGCATCCAATAACACCTGTCCATCTCTAACAAAACTGCATATCCCTACTCTTCAATTGTTGAGGCTAAGAACACACTCCTGGAACCCATAACACATCTATCACTCGCAACACATTCCCTGACTCCACTCGGAATACCACTGCTCCAGATCCCTGAACTACATGCATGGTCCTCATTCCAATCTCCTCGTACATACCTGCATCAAACACTATGAATATCTCGAACAAATCTTATTCCCTCGTCATGTGTCGGTGGTTCCCACTGTATAAGAACCATGCAATCCTCCAAGGCAAACATCCTGCTTACCCAAGTCATGATCATCAAATGAACTTCTGCCCAAGTCCATTATCCAAGTAACAAGACTCTCTGTGTCTATACACACGCTGCAACTGAAACTATGTCCTCTCTCTGACCAGTCCCAAGTTGTGGATGGACACTTATTCTAGTCCACTCTAGACCACCGCAACTCATATTTGCAAGTGTCCTCATTCTCCTAGGTCAAATACCTCATACATTTTCATACCTTGACAATGTGAAACTCTCTGGCCCAATGAAGACTCTATCTCATCAACCTAACATACACATGAAGCCATCTCATTCGTGCCAAAGAACCCATGATGCACCCATTGCAACTCACCATTAAAAGCCACTAGAAGTCCATCCATAGAGTTGGAAACCTGCCACACACCATATTGCCATGATCCAGGCTCTCCACCAATCCACCAAAACTCCCAACCCGCCACACCACCGAGATGTAATAGTCCAAAACTCCTCGTCTAGACAATCTGCTCCATGCATCAAACCAAATACCATCTAACCTATTGCCACCTGTAACAACATTGTAGCTCCCTCTCAGAGCTAACTCCTCAACATTTCTATAGCTCCCTCTCAGAGCTATCACCTATAACCTGTCCGAACAGAAACAAAATCTGCAACCACTTGTAGTAGCTATGTGTCTCAAGGATGATCCCCTTCTCTTCAAATCCCAATCTCTATAACCATGTCAATTTTCAGATTCAACTCTATGTGACTAATTTCATATCTCAAAATTGCTTCCTAGTGATCTAACAATAAACCCTAGTTGTTATCATTGAACACTTTTACACTGAAATTATTGACTGAAAAATATAGTAGCGGAAACAACAAGATCAGAGATGAATCATAAATACACAGGAGACAAAAAATTTATGTTCTATAATTTTATCAAATACAGAAATTATGAGGGATAAACCAACCCTCCCAGCCAGTACAAATTCACCAAAATCTAAGGACAACCTTGTCCTCCGATAACCATAAAATCGACAAACCAAATGTCAACAAATCTCTGGAAATTTCTTTTTCCCACAAATCTACTGCAGACCGCCTATACGGCCTACTAACGTCACCTAGACTATTGCTGACATTAGCCTATACAGACTTGCTCCTACCCAAAAACCCTGTACATATGTACGCGACTGTCCCTTCAACAAACCACATACATATACGACTGTACCCACTGCAACTTGCGTACATACATGATTCACCTTCCTACAACCCACGTACATATTCACCTTCCCACAACCCATGTACATATGAAAATGCCCACTATGACCCGCATTCACGTACAAAAAACTTGTATGGACACTTCTGTATGATTTGCTCGGTTTCTTCCTTCCTAGGCTAGATTTTGTAGAGTAACATACATTCCTTTGATGAGATCACAAATCTCGTTGGCACAAGTGAAGAATCACTTATGCCAACTCCATCATGTCTTCACACACTCTACACTGTATGAAATGTCACAATGACCTCTCTCCTTTATATACAATTCTTAGGGGTCAACATAGATGCCCCTCCACAAGTCAACATCAAATTAGAATTTCTTGTGGGTGTGAAGCCCCAATAGAAAGTCACAAATCCCACCACTAAACCCATGAAGCCCCAACTTCATTCTAATGACAATTTTCTTCAAACAAAGAGTGTAATCTGGTGCCCACAAGGATTTCCACATTCCCAACACCTACGGCACGTGAGACTACCTTCCCGAAGCTACAAAAATCAACAAGCATTGACAAATTAATATCATTCAATTGATGATGAACTATTGTACTTGACATTGGGGTTTTCCATGGCATTGCCTAAATTTCTGAGTTTTTTCTAAGTTGAATGGTTTTTGTTCATTGTGTTTATTCCACTGCAAAATTGCTTAGCAATGTGTATTTGTGCTTATGTTAATTTCTGAATATGGGTTTAGAAATTTCATAGTTCATAGAAGACAATTATCTCTAGGTTGCTAAGTATATGACATAACTATTTACTTTCTGATTTTGTCATTAAATTTCTACATGGTATCAGAGCTTGGGCTCTAAATCACAGTGAATAGTGAGATTTTTGGGCAAGGGTTGAAGGGGAAAATCTGCTGTTTGTTTTCCTTTGAATAATGACAGGGAATATGGTTGCATGCATTAGATTTGAGGATCGGTTGGATGGCATTTCCAACTATTTGCAGTGGAAGGTCCGGATGTCAGTTGTTCTCAAGGAGAACAAGATTTGTAACTATGTCAATTATGTTGTTGTGGCCCCCATAATAGATCCCGTTGCTTTGAATTTGCATGAAGTAAAGGAGGCCAAAGCTCAGAGGATTATTCTGGATGGGGTGAAGGACCACCTTATCCCACACTTGGATAAGAAGAAGACAACCCAAGAGATGTGGGATGCACTTAAGAACTTATTTGAGGCGAAGAATGAAAACCAAAAGATGGCCTTGAAGGATAAGTTGCATGATACCAAGATGGGTAAGGGGGAGAGTGTGTCTTCTTATATTACCTGGGTAGCTCAAGTGAAAGATGAGCTAGTTGTAGTTGGGGAGGTCATATCGGATTCAAAGTTGGTGAGGATAGACTTGAAAGGCTTCACCAAGGAATGGGAAGTCTTCGTGAAGTGTGTGGTGGGTCGTGAGAATCTTCCAAATTATAGCAGATTGTGGGACAATTTCACTCAGGAGGAGATCCGAGAGGGATCTCATAGTAGTGAACAGAAGGAAGATAGATCTGAGGAGAATGTTTCTCTTGCTGCAAAGAGCAAGAAGAAAGGAAATTTCGGGAGGGACTTGAGTAAAGTTAGATGTTACTGTTGTAACCAGTTGGGGCACCTTGCTTCTCAGTGTCCTGAGAGGAAGAAGAAAAAGAAGGAAAACGACGAGCTTGAGACAGTTGCTACAATAGCCATGGGTGAATTTTCTTCCAAGTTTGACAGGGAATTTTCTTTGGTTACTCTAGTATCCAGTGTCAGTAGTGGAGAATTTGGGGGTGATTTTAGATGGATTGTTGACAGTGTAGCCTCTTGTCACATGACAATAATCTGTCGAGTATTCCTTATTATCACAGAGACAGGTCCTGACCAACTAGTAGAGAGTGAAGGAGGTATGGCATGAGTTATACGTGGAGTTGGAAGGGTTAGATTCCGACTCAATTATGGAGGATTCCTAGAGCTTGATGGAGTTCTCTTTGTTCCAGGGTTGAGGGTTAATTTTCTCTCAGTCTCAACCTTGGAGGATGTTGGATATTGTACATTGTTCAAGAGAGGACATGTATTTATCTACAGGGAGGGAACAGACCCGGTGGAACCACAACTGATTGGTGATCGGGTGGATAGGTTGTACATGTTGCGAGGACAACCTTCATGATATGATTCAACGTCGGATGAGGAGCAGGAGGCTCTCGAGACTCCGGTGGGCCCAAGGATTCAGTCTTGCATTTTGAGAGAAGAGAGGGAGCTTCTTCTGAGCACCGACATGAGGCTTAGCTGGTGTGATTGAACCAATGCTCAGGGTGGAGTCGATTCTCCTAGGAGCTCAGGGTTTAGAGTAGCTGTCAGGAGGATGTCTTCTGGTTCGAGTTCTGTGTAGGTGTTGAGGATGGCTCTAGGTTCATAGGGAGTTCTTACTGAGTACAATGTGATGTGACCAGATGATGGTGATGGCAGCGAGTACATCCCTCACTAAGAGGGAGTGTTAGCTTTTTAGCTTGGGAGGTACTCCGCATGTTTGTCTTGTATGTGGAAGTAACCTTGAACCTACACTACTAGACACTTGACTTTGTAATAGGTTTTTATAAAGTTGTGATAAAGTGGTGCTTTTATTAAAGTGATTTTTTAATAAAGTGTACCTTCTAATATTAAAGTGACTTTATCTCATAAAGTGCACTTATGTTATAAAGTGAAAATGTACTTTAATATTTAAGTGATTTATTTTGGAGAGAATGATTCATGACCCTTGATCTTGTAAAGGCAAGATTAGATCTTGGCCATTAGATATGGGGTTGGAGAAGGGGAAGGGTCACTTTCATATTATAAGAGAATGCATTGGGTAGTGTGCAAGACACATTGAGAGGGAGATTGAGAGAGATTTTCGAGTAAGCTTGAGAGAGGGAAGTTAGGGAAGCAAAGATGGTGCATTTCCCAAGAGATATTGGGCACAAATCCCAAGGGAATATTTCTGTGTGAGTGTTGAGTTATTTTTCTGCTGTTGGAGGCCATACTATATGGATCTGTACAGCAAGGGGAAGAGGGCACAAAAATCAAGGCACATTTGGCATGGTTTTCGAGGCTATTTTGAGTATTTTTCTTGCTGTTGGGCCGTACATATCATTTCTTACAACAAACTATGGGCACACTTTTCAAGGTGTTGTTTTCTGGGTAGGTCGTACAATAATACCAACTTGGCACGTTTTTCAAGGCATAATTTTTGGGGGTTGTTTTAGTGTGATGTAAGTGGATTTCTCTTACTGGAGTTGATATTTATTGTTGCTGATATCAATAATAAATCTCTCTCTGTTTCATTGGGTTTCCCCACATTGGGGTTTTCCATAGCATTGCCTAAATTTCTGAGTTTTTTTTTAGTTGAATGATTTTTGTTCATTGTGTTTATTCCGTTGCAAAATTACTTAGCAATGTGTATTTCTGCTTATGGTAATTTCTGAATGTGGGTTTAGACATTTCAGAGTTCATAGAAGACAATTATCTCTAGGTTGCTAAGTGGCTGCCATAACTATTTACTTGTTGATTCTGTCATTAAATTTCTACAATAACCTAGAAGATTCCATACACATTAAGAATTAATTTTCAAGATAAATACAACTCACTTCAAGGGATTAAGAAGACTAACTTCCCAACTATTAAAGCTCAAGAACTCTTCTTGACATTTTATCTCTCCATAGCCCATATACTACATTCCAATCAACATTAGATAATTTAGATCCATTCAAAGATATTCTCATTAGTGCATATAGTGTATCCAATCCTGGCCTTGATTTTTAAATGTCCTTAATGATGTTTTGTTTAAAAAATCTCATTTCACAATCCACTATACTTGTAACAATAATGATTTTAACTTTCCATAATTTCATGATATGAGGATACGTTTTATGCCATTGTTTTTGTCAGGCCAGGGATGGGAAGGAAAGTAACTCCACACTTGATATCCTTTGCATTAGCATGATAGGTTAATAAATACAACAATGAATGATCGTTGGTCTTCCTTAACGGATGACTCTTCCTGTCACCTACGACTCTTCATATTTACACTACTGTTATAATAACATAATCCCAAGGATTACTTGTCCAACATTTCCCCCCCTTAATCCGAAGGGGTGTGTGTGAGTGTAAATATCATTCTGAACTTCTCCAAATTTTCTCTTCCAAGCACTTTGGTGGAGATGTTTGCAATTTTCTCATTTGTGTGTTGATAATATTGTATCTTTGGGAGGTATTCCCACATGAGGCCAAGGTGTCAGGCATGTGAGAGTCTTCGTTGGCACTATTTTATCCTTTCATTTAAGTGAAATCAACCCTGGGATGAGGCTAGGGCCTCATGGACAAGTTGATGGGCTTTATGGGCTTATGTGGGGGTGCCACACCCATAAAGAGGAATAAAATATTCTAATTATTTATTGAGTTTAGAAAGGGTGCCTAAAATCACTCATTGGACTTGTATATAAAGGAGAGAGGTCATTGTGACATTTGATTAATTGTGCAAGTATGGATTTAGCATAAGTGAGTGAGAACTTGTGCTAGGAGGCTTGGTGATTTCAACAAATGAATGTCTATAACTTTGGCAAATCTAGCCTAGGAAAGAGATAACCCTAGAAGGAAGAAATTGTACGAGTGGAGCGAATTGTATGGAAGTGTCTATACAATTTTTCATACATGTATACGGGTCGTAGTGGGCATAGTCGTGTATGTATGTGGATTGCAGTAGGCACAATCATACATGCATGTAGGTTTTAATAAGGTGAATCATGTATACGTGGGTTGCAGTAAGGTGAATCGCGTATACACGGGTTGCAATGGGAACAATCACGTATGTACGTGGGTTGTAAAAGGGTGAATCGTGTACATCTGTACAAGGTTTCTGAGCAGGAGCTGGTCCATACAAGCTAATGCCAACAACAATACAGGTGATTTCAACATGTCATACATGTCATCTGTAGAAGATTTGTAACTTGGGATTTGTCTCAAGTATTTTGTTGATATTTTGTGGTTTTGGAAGGACAAGGTTGTCCTGAGATTTTGGTGAATTTGTATTGTTTGGGAGGGATGGTTTTTGTTGATGTTTGGGCAGCATCGGAAAGACATTCTACTAGATTGATAATTAATAATATGATTATTAATTATTAAGCAATATTATTAATTATAATATTATTAATGTAATAATATATATAATAAAGTATAAAGTATAAATATAAAATATATTTATATTATATGTATAATATAATATATAGTATAAATATATTTATTACCCAAGGGACGCATATCTTCATGGATGGTGACCATGGTCACCATATGTTCTTTATATATAGAACACTCATCATTGCAATAAGATATTCATTCACATACATATATCATCTCTTATGAAAATTCAACATGGTATCAGAGCGGGACTAGGCTTGACTCCCTCAGAGGAGGGCCTAGGAAAATGTTATGGAGTTGCTGGAATCTCTATGTACAACATATTTACTTTTTACTCCTACCTAAATTATAGAAATAATTCCATAAATTATGATGGGCAGTAATTTCTAGTAAAGACGTCTAATTACCTATGAGGAATGTACTCCATATTTACTTCTACATATATTTATACAAAGAATCTCATGAATTATAGAGGAACAATTTAACAATGTCAAATACTATGTGGATGGATTATAACCAAATTAATATTTGGGTAGTTACATGAGGTATTCTCCAACTATTTATAAGAAATAAAATTTAATTTAATTTTCAAAGAAATGTATCTTTTTTGGATCAATTTAATATTACTATAAAAATATACAACAATAGACACACATATTTTTCTCTCTCACACGTGGGAAGTGATCTAAGGAAGAGGTTGAAGTTTCTAAGTAGTTGAAATTTTCTGAGTGTAATTACTTAGTGATGTTCTAGAGTTTACTAAAGTAATATCGTTGGAAGTAATTACCACTTGTGGAAAATTGTGTTTGTCTAATTTAACACTAGAAAATCAACATGGTTAGTTGTATGACATCGAGTATATGATGGATGTGTGTTAGAAGAAGACATATCATTTCTAGGGTCACTATATATAGTCGTGCACAAGATAAATTGATCTCCTCTAGGATATGCTTTTTTATTGTTTTTGTTTCTTGTTCCGAGCACGTCACATGTAATATCTCTGAGAAGGAGCCATAATGACAGTCACGGGAAGCAACATGAAGCAAGACTATCCAGACATAGATTTGTGCACATCCATGTAATGAAGAAGAAGAGGAGCACATGTAGAGGGAGTGTTGAGATTTTATGTAATTTCAAAAGTTATTCTTAAGTGTTAATGTTTCAACATCGGGCTTGTTATCGTGCAGTTTGTATTTTGGGTCACAGGCTAAAGGATAGAGGACAAACTAGCGTAACAGGAACCTTCCCCACCCAATGTCACCTCGATGGGGAGGTTCTTTCTGTTTAGGGAGGTTATCCCAGGGGAGACGTCCCCGATAACCTGGGGTTTGAAGAGGCAAAGGATACAAGGTCAAGTGTCAAGATTTCCCTCCTCACAAGTTACCACCAGTATCAGATAGTCCGGTTGATTAACCAATAAAGAAGTGAAGTCCCTGTTGAAAACACTTGCCCGGAACAAGATAATAACAACACAATATGTATATTTGCAGGCTATAACTCAAAGGGTTAGTACTTCTTAACTATCTGATTTCATTTAATAAGCAATGTAATAGATAAGATGAAGTTAACGTTCTGCTAAATAGCCTATGAAAGATCACCAATTCATCAATATCTACCAAAATGACCAAGCCACTAGTATATCCAATCAACAAATTGTTCAGTAAATGCTTGACGTCATCATTTAATTTCTTATTTATTAGTCAAAAAGCTTGCTGCGTCAAGTATGATGTCAACCTAGGTTAGCAGCGTTAGGGTTAGTTAGGGTTTCAAAAAATTAAAGTTTGAAAGATGATTTTGTACACTAAAAGCTCAACGTTGGAGAGATTACCAGTGCCTTAGGGTAAATGGAGTCAAAAGCAAGGGCACAAAGTCTTGAGAGGATTCAAACTTAGAGACTAGAAGGTAGGGTTCTAAGGTGCTGCAATGGCAGGGCCCTAGAATCAAAACCCTAGGGGAAGGAGGCTCACTCCGGTGTTTCTTAAGCAAGGCCTCGTGCTCCTTCCTCCTTCTCTAAATACACTTGTCAAAACGACTAGCTTCAAAGTATAAATTTAAGGGAGAAGGTGTTGCAAAAGCAAGGCCTTCAAACCCTAGAAGGTGAAACCCTAGGTGTAGTGTAACTAGGCCTAGGACCTCTCCTCTTTTCAACCTATAACTTCAAAACTAGCTCAGAAAAAAGAATGAAAAGTGTAGCAACGGCTAGGCTATATCTTCTTCTTTCAATGGCTGAAAACTATTTCTCAACATGGGGACATATAGCAATGACCTACTTGTGTG
>SNQJ01S0094234.1:35534-45826 GCA_010110895.2 Picea sitchensis
CTAAGATGAAGTGGAAGTTACACCAGATGGACGTAAAGACAACTTTCCTAAATGGTGTCATTGAAGAAGAAGTGTATATAGAACAACCTCAAGGATTTGAAGTTGAAGACATGAAAACTCATGTCTGTAAGTTGAAGAAGGCTCTGTATGGATTGAAGCAAGCTCCTAGAGATTGGTATGGAAGGATTGACAGTTTTCTGACGAGCTTAGGCTTTACCAAGAGTAAAGATGATTCTAACCTCCACTTCAATGTTATGCATGATGAGCCAGTTATATTGCTGTTGTATGTGGATGGATTATTCTTGAATGGAGAAGAAAATCTCATCACTGAATGTAAGAAGAAGCTCGCTGCAAAATTTGAGATGAAATACCTTGGCCTAATGCACTATTTCTTAGGTCTTGAGGTATGGCAGAGTCTAGAGAGGATCTTCCTTAACCAAGGGAAGTATGCAGTTGAAATCCTGAAGAGATTTGATATGTTGGAGTGCAAGTCCATGTATACACCCATGGAAACCAAGTTGAAGATCCTATTCGACACTTCATCAAAATTGATTGATGCTATGCTATATAGACAGATCATTGGTTCGCTATTGTATCTAACGAACACCGAACCAAATATCTATTTTGCTGTGAACACCTTGAGTCAGTTTCTGGTCGAACCCAGACATGTTCACCTAGTTGCTGCAAAAAATGTGATGAGGTACCTTAAGGGTACATTAGATTGTGGTCTCAGTTATGATGGGGATCATGACTTCAGAATGAGTGGGTATAATGATTCAGATTGGGATGGAAGTGTCTCTGACGAGAAGAGCACTTTAAAATGTTGTTTAAGTCTAGGGTCAGCCATGATCTCATGGTAGAGTAGGAAGCAATAAATAATTTCTCTCAGCACAATGGAAGTAGAATACATTGCTGCGTGTTCTGCTAGTTGTGAAGCCATAGAAGTTGTTGACAGGTCTATTTGACCTAGAGATGGAAGAAACCATGATCCTATGTGATAACCAGAGCTGCATAAAAATGACAGAGAATCCTGTATTTCTTGACAAGTCAAAACACATAGAGATCCGATATCACTACATCCATGACATGGTGCAGAGAGGAGCCATAAAGCTCCAATATGTTAGCATAGATGAACAAGTTGCTGATTTGTTGACCAAGCGTCTATCTCGTGTAAAGTTTGAGCACTTTCGAGATAAGATTGGTATAGTATGAAATGACCTCCCTCGAAAGGGGGAGTAGTTTCTAGCCTGGTGTTGTGATGTGCCAGCTTAATTGATGTGATGATGTGCCAACTTAATTTCCGTGATGATGTGCTAGCCTCGTGCTGTGATGATGTGACCAGCCTCGTGTTGTGATGATGTATTATTTTTTATACTAATCCATGTTGACGCAAATGATGATATCATTCTAGCTCTCTGTTGAGAATGATATTGATGATGAGAAAAACTTTAGATGATTTATAAATGTGTCAGTCAATGTTCCAAGATGTTGTTGATGATGTTGTCCTCTCTCTCTCACCTGATGCTATTGTAGAATATCCTTCTTGTTAAGGGGGAGTGTTGAAATATTGTAACTGCAAATAGTATTTTATTTATTATTGATGTATTATTCATCAGATCAATCCCCTTTTGTGGATTGATCATGTCGGTTATTGTAAATGACCAAATCCCATTTTGCGGATTGGTCAAACCTCAATTGTAATAAGCTAAATGAGAAGTCATCCCTGCTAGTGAAAAGACACCTCAGTTCAACGCTTGCCAGATTGTATAAATAAGAGAGGCTAGCACCTCATTTGTTCACTCACTCACTTGTTCATTAGAGCGTAATTTTAGAGCTACAGTTGGAGAAGAAGGAAGAGAGAGAGAGAGGCACATTCTTGGGAGAGGAATTTATGTATTGTTTGAGTTATCTCTTGGCATTGTATTGGCTATCTATATTAAGGAAGTTTTTGCTGGGTTTTGTCCCCCATGAGGGTTTCCCAGGATAAATGATGTGTCTCTTGTGATTGTGTATTTCTCACCGATCCTATCTATGCTATGGTTATCTAGTGAATTGAAAAGAAACCCAATAATAGCTTAAACCTTAACAACATTTTGGGTCCCAAGGTATGGCAGAGACATGATGAGATCTTTCTGAATCAAGGGAAGTATACAATAGAAATCCTGAAGAGGTTCGGGATGTTGGATTTCAAGGCAATGGCTACACCTATGGTATTTAATCTGAAGTTGTTGCAGGATAAAACTTTAGAGACTGTGGATGTTACTTTATACAGGCAGATGGTGGGTTCATTGATGAAATTGACGAATACAAGACCGGATATATGTTTTTTTGTGAACACCCTGAGTCAATATATGGAGCAACCTAGGTAGGTTCATTTGGTTGTAAAAAAAAATGTGATGAGGTACCTTAAGGGTACATTGGATTAGGTCTCAGGTATGTGACAAACTATGAGTTCAGTTTACATGGATAATTGGATTCAGATTGGGCCGATAGTATTCATGATCGGAAGAGTACTTCAACATATTGCTTCAGTCTAGGCTCCAGTATGGTTTCATGGAGAAACATGAAGCAATTGTGTGTAGCACTCAGTATGACTGAGGCAGAGTATGTGGCAGCATGTACATCAAGGTGAAAAGTAGTGAGGCTTCGAAAATTGATGACTATTGGACTGAATTTGACTTGTAGGTAAGACCTACAAGAAGAGGATGAAGAGACTTGTTCTGGAGGACAAGTGATGAAATCAACAGGTTGAAGATTAAGTTGATATTCAATGCTCGAGAGGGAATTGGACGGCCATTTCCAGAGGGATCTGGGTACTATAGTAAGGAGTAAGAGGCTCTGTTGGATGTAGGAAGCAGTCATGTGTGGTACTCGGTACGACTGAAGCTAAGTATTTGGCAGCATGTGCAGTAGCAGTGTGGATTCAAGAACTTATGTCTGGGTTATTTGGTCTTGGAATGGAGGTGACCTACATTTGGTGTGACAACCATAGTTTCATGAAGTCGTCAAAGAACCCCGTGGTCTATGAAAGGTCAAAGCATATCGAGATAAAATATTACTATATCAGGGATATAGTGAAGAAGGGAGAAGTGAGGCTCCAGTTTCGTGGCTACAGAGGATCAAGTTGCAGACGTGTTTACCAATCCGCTGTCGAGGATGAAGTTTGAGTACTTCAGGGACAAGATTGGTGTGGTCCCTCTTCAAAGGGGGTGTTCTCATATAGCATGAAAAAGGGTTGACACTGAGACATGTGGAACTCATCCAGAATGAAAAAGGTTGGCACTGAGTGTTCTCATCCAACATGAAAAAAGGTTGGCACTGAGACATGTGGAACTCATTCAGCATGAAAAAGGGTTGGCACTGAGTGTTCTCATCCAGCATGAAAAAGGGATGGAACTGAGAAATGTGGAACTCATCCATCATGAAAAAGGGATGGCACTGAGTGTTCTCATCCAGCATGAAAAAGGGTTGGCACTGAGACAGGTGGAACTCATCTAGCATGAAAAAGGGATAGCACTGAGTGTTCTCATCTAGCATGAAAAAGGGTTGGCAATGAGACAGGTGGAACTCATTCAACATGAAAAAGGGTTGGCACTGAGAAATGAGTGCACGTGATTAGGTATTGATGCATCGCAGGGAGTGGATGTCCTGGGGACATGTTGTAGCTATTGAGAGATACCCTCAAACCTTGGTTGCATGGGGTGAAGTCATGTTGCATTATGGATATCCGAGGATGTATAGATTCACATGTTTAATAGTCAATGGATGTGAGCTCATGTGGTATCCGACTTGGAGTTTGTGTCTCATGGAAGTGACACTTGGTTGCTAGACACTTGGTATAGAAGGGAGCAATGAGGCTCCGATATGGTGTATAAGGGAGCAATGAAGCTCCAATATGTGGCTACCGATGAAAAGGTTGTGGACATGCTGACAAATATGTTGTCAAGGACGAAGTTCGAGTACTTAAGGGACAAGCTCAACGTAGTCCCTCTTCAGATGGAGTGATGGATTCAGATTTTATCGCAGGGTAGTGGATTTCATGATGACATGTTGTAGCCATTGGATACCTACCCATCGACCGTAGATGAATGTTGAAGAGACGAGGTACAAATGTTATCGTAGGGTACTGAATGTCATGCAAAAGATATCCAAGTTTTCTATGGGAAACTAGATAGTCTCATGATGACATGTTGTAGCTAATTGAGAGATACCCATCGGCCCTGGATGCATGTTGTGAAGTCACAAGGGTGCATGTGATGAGGTACAGATGCATTGCAAGGTAGTGGATGTCCTGGGGACATGTTGTATTTATTTGAGAACTACCTACATGCCTTGGATGCATTGGTTGTGAAGTCACAAGGGTGCACATGATGAAGTACATATGCATTGTGAGGTAATGGATGTCACGGTGACATGTTGAAGCTATTTGAGAGCTACCCACAGGTAATCTTCAAAGGTAATATTTAGAGGTAATCTTGGCATAATGTAGAATGTCATGTTGATGTTTGGGAAACATCGAAAACACATTCTACCAGATTGATAATTAATAATATGATTATTAATTATTAATAAATATTATTAATTATAATATTATTAATGTAATAATATATATAATAAAGTATAAAGTATAAATACAAAAAATATTTATATTATATATATAATATAATATAAATTATAAATATATTTATTAACCAAGGGACGCATATCTTCATGGATGGTCACCATGGTCACCATATGTTCTTTATATATAGAACACTCATCATTGTAATAATATATTCATTCACATACATATATCATCTCTTACGAAAATTCAATAGTTTTTCCCTCAAAATTTCTAAAATCGATAAAGAAAGTTTCATTTTTTTTTGGTCTCATATGTATTGATGATTCATCTATGATCTTGTTGTTTTTGCTGCTATATTTTTTAGTCAATAATTTTAGTGTAAAATTGTTCAATGATAACAACTAGGGTTTACTGTTAGATCACTAGGAAACAATTTTCAGATCTGAAATAAGTCACATCGAGTTGCATGTGAAAATTAACATGGTATCATAGCTTGGGATCTGAAGAGAAGGGGATCATCTTGAGACATATTCTTGGATACAACACTGGGAAAGTTTTGTTCTTGATCTTGTTCCGGACAGGTCACCATGGTGAACACATTGAAGATTGAGGACAAGTTGGAAGGGGAAACCAACTTTCGGGCTTGGAAGGCTAGGGTTATCCTTTTGTTGGAAGAACATGACCTCAAGGAGTATGTTGAGGGTGTGGTTGCAGCTCCTACCGATCCACATGAATTGATAACACACAAGAAGAAGGAAGTGAAGGCCAAATGGGTGTTGCTAGAATCTGTGAAGGATCACTTGATTCCTCACATATCAGAGAAGAAAACTTCCAAGGAGATGTATGATGCTTTGGTAGGTCTATATCAAAACAAGAATACTAGAAGGAAATTGCATTTGAAGCACTAGCTTAAAATTGTCAGGATGTCCACTGAGGATAAAGTCATGAGTTACCTTATGAAGATTACTCAGATCTGAGATCAACTTGCAACGATCAATGAGATAGTTGATGATACCGAGTTAGTGAATGTAGCGTTGAGAGGTCTTCCTAGGTCTTGGGAACCATTTTTGTAGGGGATATGTACATGAGAGACGTTTCCAACCTTTGATACACTATGGATAGATTGTATCTAGGAAGAGACTCAATTAGTGTCCATGGATGATATGGATGGTATAGTGAAGAGTAGAAGTGATGAGAACCAGGCCCTTCTATCCCGCACTAGGAAGGGTGGAAGAGGTTCTCCAGACATAAGAGGTTTTCAAGGTGTTGATGTCAAGGGACTAGAGAGTCTCCAATATCAACATTTTCAACTTCTCGCGGGGCTAGGCAAGAAGAGACGAGAATGTTACCCTAGGATTTAATCCCCAGAAAATAAAGTGCATTGAACCCTAGACCAATTTTCCCCTAACCTATAGTCCAAACATGAATTCCTTTGCCTTATAATTTCACTTTTTAACAATATTTAATTTTTATGCGATTTTATAATTATTACTTCTATGTGAAGTTTATACATTTGGGGTAATAAATCAAATTTAATAAAGGAAATGTAATTAATAAAATGAAAGGAAATTGTTTTGTTTTTATTTTAGAAAAAAATAACCGAAACCAAGTTAACCAAAAAGTAAAGAAAGTTAATAAAAACATAAATTTAATTCAAAGAAAAATTATTAAACAAAATGTTTGTTTGAAGGCTTAACTGATATAATATTTTTTTGTTTCCTTTTAGAGAAGCATGTGATAAATAACAAGAAAAAAAAAATATAAGCTAAAGCAAAAGGTTTATTAACAAATTAGTAATGAAAACTTAAATACATATTTTATAAAATAACATAGTCATAAGTTTGTTTATTTTCCCCTTTTAAGTTAGGATGTAAAAATAATAAACTCAAAATAGTAAAGTAAGCAAGAGAAAAGTCATTCATATTAACAAGCTAATAAATAAAACCTTATACACATGATTATTTACAAAACAAAATAACATGTTTTGTTTTTCTTTTTATATTTTTTTATCTAATTTTTTTAATATATTCTGAATTCAAAGTGTTAAATTAGTAATGAAGAGGAAAAGTGAGGATTTTAAAGAAAGATCGAGGGATAGTTCAGCGTGAGAAAGAAATGATTTTCATTAAAAGGTTTCTCATACAAATTCACAAATCTTCAAAATCTGCAAGTCTAGACACAATGTACAATAGAAAGACCAAGCATGAAAAAGAAAAAGAAAGCTAAGCCAAGAAGGAATGGAGCCATGATGGAAAATCGCAAGGAGAAAACCTGCATACAAAATCTGATTAGCGCCGAATCAAATCGAGCCTTAATACATCAAACTAACAAGTAAATCTTTACCTTGTGAAGGCCAACAAGCTTATCCTCGGTTATCCTTTTCGCTGCTTTGCAAGACCCCCTGCTACCGACAATTCCGTCAATCTCTGTTGAAGATGTAAAAAAAGAATAAAATGAAAAAGTCCTCCCATCACTCCCAACATACTATTCTCTGAAATTTCTGCCAAAATTCTTCTCTCATAATTTTCTCTAAATTTTTCTCCTTCAAAAAATTTCTGTCTTCACAAAAAATTCTCTCCCTCAATGGCTGCACGCTGCTTTATTTTACTTCCTTTGGTAGACCATTCCTTCGATTGGTAGTTTCATAACCAAACTTTAAACTTTCCATAACACATTACTTAACAAAACTAATTTGTTTTTAATAGTCCCTTGACATTTGTTTGTGTTTTCTTCATGTATTATAATTATTTTCCATTTGATTTTATATGTAGCCTGACGCAGATAATTTAATTGATTTTTCACAGCAAGAAGAATTGCCTCACAGTTTTCCACCCTATCTAGAAATCACTACCAACTGTTAGTCTTCCGTTCTTGCCATAGAATGCAATAGATTGTCCAATCGTTTTACTGGAGAATCGTAGTCATAATCCTTTCCATACCGCATTCAGAACGAAGGTATGGCACAAAGATAGCTGAAAACACAAAGCCATCTATGATATAATAAGATGGAGGCTTCTTATTTATGTGCAAGGACTAGGCGCTTGTGAGTAGAAAGCTCAATATCAAATTCATGATACTCAAAAAAACGTAGAATTTTGACTCTGGCATGCTCTCCTGTGTACTTCTGTGAAACAAGGCAGCTAAAACCTATACGCTCACCACACCTAAAAGGCACAGTTCCAACATTAGCAATATCAATTCCATCAAAACTGTGGAGAATATCTAATGATCTCAGAAATTTCACTGCTGGTTGGTTCTACTCTTCTTACACAAACACCTTTCTGGTTAGACTTCATTCCCATCACAATACGCAAATCAGGATTCTCCATTTTCTGCCATTCTATTCCAAGTATGGGAAATCCTTTGTAGTCTCCTAAGCGCTCATAATCTGTGATAAAGTGTCTAATAACAGGAGTCGGTATAATATATCTGATATTTTCTGCATCTTCATGTCTAAGTATTTGAAATGCAATTCCCACACAGTGGACCTTGTCATTGAAAAGCAGGACCCCCAGAATTTCCAGCATTTATAGCAGCATCAATATGCACTCCTAGAAGCTATGTGGCCCCATGCACATATGAAAGAAACTCAATGCGTGATACAACTCCACTAGTCATGAAGATTGTGTCGCCACCAATTGGATAACCCACAATAGTGACAACATCCTGCAAAGTGCACAGGGTTACAAATTGCACTGGAGATACTGCTTCCCAGAACTCATTGTCGCTTACAGTTAACATCGCAATATCACATTCAGTACCAACCGCAAGCACAGTAGCCAAATACTTTGTATCTGATCCTCGCTTTTTGAGCTTCACTTTTGTATGATGCTCTACAGAATGGGCATTGGTCAGCACTCCACATCCATCAATAATAAACCCACTACTATTCGAGCTAAATTGACGCTTTCGTTGCCATGGAAGTGAAAAAAATCTGGTTCTGTATGCACACAAAAACTTTGACTACTGCATTCATAAATGGAGAACCCTTGACATCATCAGCCACTGCATCTGAAGTCATGTTCTACCTGATCACATCACTCAAAGTATGAGGAGAAGACAAAGTATACCGCAAACTTCTCTGTAGAGGGGATTCTAAAGACCGCTCACTTTTCAATTTTTTTCAGGTCTTTGGCATTGGCTCCAAAAGCATTCTATTGATCAATAGATTTATCTAAACCTGAAGCCGAACCATTCTCCAATGGATGCTTTCTTGGCCTTTGTGATCCAAAATTTCCAGATTGTATAAAATGTTTTCAAACCCTTCAGGTAAAAGAATCTTCTTCTCATTGTTCAATTCTTGAAGCCAATCGTCATCTCCATCACTAAATCATACTCAGAGTCTGAATTTTCTACCATAACCCTTCCACGTATTTAGATGGTATATACATCTTTTTTTAACAATATGCTCCCTCTTAAAACTAACACTGGTAAGTTTCCACAAATGCATAGATATAATTATTGGGATCAACCTTGATTTTTAATGTAGTGGAGGGCGCCTCATAACTTGAGGCCTGAGAGCGTTTCTATTGAGGGTTCGTGGAAACTGTGCTGACAGATTTGTTAAATGGCAATTTTTTTACGACTATACTCAACAATAGCTTTCAAGCATTCGACTCACATAAACTTTCTCATCATGAGGTGATTCACTATATTAAATATTCTGTACATACAAGCGTTGAAAGGCAAAGATCTCATGATTCCTTTGAGCAAATGAAGGTTTCTTTTTATTTCTTAAAGAGTCGAAAAAAATGAGGATAACCGATGTCCACAATGTATTTTCACTCATACATCCATGATGCTCTGTTAAAGCATATGGGCTTTGTTCTTTCCATGTGTAAAAGATACGACAAAATTGTTTGTTCATAAGGATTCATAATATTTTGAATACATATAGACTTTGCTCATTTAAGAATGTCTTCCATTCCAACGAATGTACTTAGATAGTTTACACATGGATTAGTTGGCATATTTCTTGTTCAATATCACGGTTTAAGTCCCCCCCCCCAAAAAATAAAAATTGCATCAAGTCATTTAATTTACTTGAAATCACTTGGTGACTCTCACATAAGGTATTTAATCCATTTTTTATGAATAGAGTAAAGATCCTTTATTTTAATAATAATGTGTCATGTGAAAAAGGTATGGAGGATATGACATATTTTCTTTTGGAATGGTAGGATAAAGTTTATGAAATAATGCTACAAATGTGTTGGCATGTTTACAGGAAGAGTGTGTTTGTCATTGATGGAAAGAACAAAAGGTGAGAAAGCCTAGGAGGAAGAACGACAATGGACGTTGGATCACCAATCCCGAATACTCGACAACCGTTGGATCATTTTAAGTGGAAGGACATGATAAGCTAGAAGAGAAGCACCATAGATAGATCGAGCCATCGATCTAAGAACATGATCGACGAACAACATTTTGTTCAGGTCAAAAGTTGCAAGGAGGTTACTATTCGGGGAATCTCACTTCGGAAGAATTGGCAACTTGAAAGTCGAATTACCCGAAATCCGAAATGAATAAGGACCATCGGATCTGGAGAAAATGTGATGACCTTTAGATAAGAATCCAGTGACTAGAGGAAGCACAGAGGAGAAGTACAGATGTGATCTGTTGGATCTGAGCGTCGAGGATCAACAACCGTTGGATCCAAAGATAAATGCACGAAGGTTAAGCCTTTGGATGAACGTAGGAGAGCGGACTTGTCAAAGTCCCAAAGTCC
>SNQJ01S0094234.1:48811-59360 GCA_010110895.2 Picea sitchensis
GTTTAGTTCAGCGTATCATCCTCAGATGGATGGACATACATAAGTGGTCAAAAGAAGTCTGGGAGACTTGCTGAGAAGCTTGGTGATAGAACACCACAACCAGTGGGATAGTATATTGCCACATGCAGAATTTGCATACAACGACTCAGTGAATCGGAGCACAGGCCAGAGTCCATTTCAAGTTGTCTATGGCATGCAGCCGAGAGGAGTTTCTAAATTGAGGGATTCAGAACAGAATGCAACTAGAAGTGCTAGAGCAGAAGAATTCGCAGAAGCGATGAGGGAACTTCACAGCCAGGTGAAGGAATGATTGCAGAATTCAAGCCAAGAATATAAACGCAGAGCCGATCAGCATAGAAGACAACTTCAGTTTGAGGTTGGCGATCTGGTTCTGGCACATCTAAGAAAGGAAAGTTTCCCGAGAGTAACATATAATAAGTTGAAGACGAAGAAAATAGGACCATGCAAGGTCTTGAGAAAATTTGGGGCGAATGCTTATGAGATTGAATTACCCGATGGGATCGGAATTTCTCTGATATTCAATATCTCAGATTTGTACCCATATAGAGCTGGAGAAGCAGAAGCTAGAGTTGAGCAGCCAGTGATCCAGTGGGTGAAAAAATTGCCAGTTGCAGAGAAGCCGCAAATGGAATGCATACTGGACAAGAGAGTGAGTCAAAGGACCAGGCGAAAGTAATACTTTGAGTATCTGGTCAAGTGCAAGAATCATCCAGTTTAAGATGCCAGTTGGGAGACTGAAGCGGAGATACAGAAGCATGGACAAACTGTGCAGGAGCTCATGGACAGGATCCCATGAAAGTTTTAAAGTGAGGGAGTATGATGCAGGAGCATATCCCACATCAAGCGAGCCAACGCGGAAGCGGAGGACAACTGGACAAGCGCCAGCACAAATTTTGAAAACACCTTGAAGTTTTTGTGCAAATCTTAAATGAGTCATTTAAGAAGGAGGCGCACTTGTATATTGTAAATGGACCTTGAGCGGATTTCTCTCGTCCTTAGTAGATAGAGGCATTTAATATAGTTAATGCAGGTAGATAGGATTTTAATTCTAGACTAGACTGTTTGAGAGCGCAAGAGGGAAATGGGATATAGACACCCTCATTGTGCATTTGTAACATTATTCTGGAGAAGAGAAAGAACATGCAGAGAGCTGTGTAAGAACACCCATGTACAAACATTTGAATTAATAGAAGAGCTTTGATTCAAATTCATGGTTTGTGTTGTTCTCTGTGTATTGATGTTATGCTCATGAATGTTTGCTTTCCAGTTATACATTTTCTTTGATATGCTGTGTATATGATTTCATGTTTGATTTTGAAGTCTGAAGGAAGGAAGGAATGAGTTTCAATTGTTTCTCTACTTGAGCCAGAGGATTCCTGCAAGGAGTGCAGTTGAAGTGTCCGCAAGGAGTGCGTTGACAGAGGGTTCAGATAGAGACAACTTTGGTTCTCATTCATCCCAGAAGTGCAGTTGGGCACAGGAGCCGTGCAAGGAGTGCGCAGGCCAGGTGAAGTTCAGGGTTGCGAACCTGAGCAAGAGTTGAAGGACTGCTGCTGCAGGTGTGCGCAGAGTCGAAGTATTCAAACACTTAGACGTGTTTGAAGGTTTCCGCAAGGAGTGCGTGCAAGAGGTTTTCTGAAGGACTTGAGAGTCGTGGAAAATCTCAGGAGGGATAGGCCTTCTAATTTGTTGAAGGATAGATGCAGAGGAGTTGTGCCTTGAAGATTCAAGAGGCATCATAAGTTGCACGTAGGCGAACAAGTCTTCGTGGAAGAGTACTTGATCCATTTCGCAAAATTCATCCGGAAAGATAGACAGTCAGAATTCTCCAAGGAGAATTTGCGAACTTTCGATAACCGTCAGATCTCGAGAAGGTGCAGGGGAGATACTGCGGGTATTCCCAAGGGGTTGAAAGCTCAGGAGGGGCAGAGCCATTGAGCTGAGCCATAAGGGCCGTTGGATCTACACGTATCTTGTGTATCGGGGTTTCATGGATTGAAACTCCAAAACATTGCAACAAGAATCACGATATTGCGATACGCGATATCCTGATGGCAATGGCGTAGTGTGGGGCCACAAGGGTCAGAGTGGAAGACAGGTGGCGCGAGTTATCGAGGTTTCGCAGCAACAAGTGCCAAAATATATGCATTAGGATTTGCGATCCCACGAACTCCGAAATGCCAATGGAGTAAAGGCGTTGAATAGTCAAACCGTGCGTGCGTCGGAGATTCGACGTATCAGGTATCGGGAGTCAGAGAATCGAGTTACTCGACATCGCGAGTGTCGAATTCGCGATAGGGAAAGTTCTGATAGAGGAAAGAGGAGGTCAGCGTTGACTTGTATCGGGTCTCGGGAATTCGAGAGTCCAGCGCTTGACCTTTGACATCGCGAAATCGCGAAGTCCGATCTTCCGAGTGTGAGAGGAAGATCCAGTGAAGGTTTACTGTGGGTGTAGATTTCCCGATAGGGAAATCGAGGAACATTAAAGTTCTTCGGGCCAGTAGAAAAAATAAGATCCCGTGAGCGGACGTGCTTGCGAGCGTGCTTGCGTCATTTCAACTATGGTAAGATAGGTCATTTTGCATCTAAGTGTCCTCACAAAAGAAAGGATCATACATATGACAATGAAGAGAAGCACAAACACAATAAGGTCTATAAAGAGAATAATTTTAAGAAGAAAATCCTTTGTGTAAACAATGATGATGATCCCTCAGATGATGAAAGTAGTGACTCTTCTATTGAAGATAAAATAAATGATATCATGCTAATAAATTTAGAATATGTAAACACTAAAGACACAGGAAGTGAGTTTGATGATTGTGAAGCAGTAGTAGATATTGAAGGAGAACTTGTCAGTGCCATGGAAGAGATTGATAGACTCAGAGAAAAGAAAAGAAAACAAAAATAGTTATTGCTCAGGTATGAGAAAACATGCAATGAAACATCTGAAGAAATTGCTCTGTTGAAGGTTAAGTTAGAATAAGCGAAGAATATTGAAGACATATTCAAACAACAATTGAAGGAAGCCGAAACAAAAGGTGAAAAATTGGAAGCTAAAGTAGTGACTGTCAGAAAAGATCTAGAGAAATTCCAGGCCTTATAACATCATAATTTGACAAGTATTAAAGCCTTAGAAGGATTAGCCTCCATTCTGAATCAACAAAGGAATTCAAAGTTGAAAATTGGTTTGGGTTATGAAGAGGGATCAAGTAGTGGTCAGCCAAGCAACAAAGAATCCATCAATTTTGTCAAATCTACAACCATTGACAACAACAAACCTGCAGAAACAAATGAAGAGAATCATCCGCCAAGGAGGAGTGAAGAAAAAGATACCATAACTGAATTTGTAGAACAAATAAATAATACACCCTCTGCTCAAGGAAATCATCAGCATGGAAGAAATCGAACTTCTAAAAGAAGACAACCATTTTCCAGGTACAAATATTTTTTCTATGGATATTCTTTTTACTTCTGTAACTTTGGCCACAAAGCTGTAAATTGTTCTTTAAGATTTAGACATGAGAAATCAAGACAACCAAGGAATAAATATCTGCCACAACAAAGAATGAGACAACCAAGTAACAAACAACCATAGGCTGCAAATCATGTGATGGCTGGGAAAAGGACGCATATTACACATACAATCGTTATGATCCTTTTTTCAATGAACCAGAATGTTACATCTGCCATAATTATGGACATAAAGCTGTAGATTGACGCTTAAAAAACTATAAGCCAGATTCAAATCAAAGAGCTGAAAACATGAAGGTTTGGAAGAAGAATGAAGATAACAAGTGTGGATTAGTGTTTTTTAGCTCAAAGACAAAAAGACACCTGGTATATTGACGTCGGATGCTCCAGTCATATGACAAGTGACAAAAGTAAGTTCCTATTACTCAAAGAAAATAAATCAAGGAGTGTGACCTTTGGAAATGATGCTCCAGGAAAGATCAGAGGTAAAGGTCTAGTAAGATTAAGTAATGGAAGAAGCAAAGCTCAAGATGTATTATTTTTTGATGGTTTAAAGCATAATCTTCTTAGTGTTAGTCAAACATGTGACATAGGATGTAAAGTCACTTTCACTGCCAAGAATTGTAAAATTAAGACAGTAAACACAAGAGAGATGATTGCAAAAGGGGTTAGAACTGAAAACAATGTATATGTTCTGAAGGAAGATAAGGAGAAATGTTATTTAAGAAAACTTGATGAAAGTTGGTTATGGCACAAAAGGCTTGGACACCTGAATTCTGATCATATTGTCAAACTGAATAATGAAGGCGTTGTGAAAGACCTTCCAATAATATCTAAGCCTAATAACTATGTATGTGAATCCTGTCAAATGGGGAAGCTTACTCGTGCTCAATTCAAATCGAAGAGTTTCACATCTTCAGAGAAACCACTTCAAATTGTTCATATGGATCTGTGTGGATCATCGTGAAAGGAAGGAATTGGAGGAGAATGTTACTTTATGCTAGTCATTGATGACTTCTCCAGACTTACGTGGGTTGCCTTTCTGAGAGAAAAATCTGATGCGTTTGAGAAGTTCAAAAAGTTTAAGGCATTAGCTGAGAATCAGAAAGGAAGGAAGTTAAAGGCAATTTGATCAGACAGGGGAGGAGAATTTATGTCAAGAGATTTCAAATAATTATGTGACAGACATGGAATTAAAAGAGAATATACTATTCCAAGTACTCCTCAGTAAAATGGAGTTGTAGAACGCAAAAATAGACCAGTTCAGTAGATGGCAAGGGATATGATGAGTGAAAGGGAAATTTCACAAACCTTCTGGGTGGAGGCTATTCACACGACTGTTCATATTCTAAAAAATGAGCATCTAAGGCCGAACAGTGATAAAACTCCATATGAGTTGTGGTTTGGTCGACCTGCATCAATCAAGCACTTCAAAGTATTTGGAAGTAAATGCTACATCCAGAATAATGATGATCATCTGGGAAAATTTGATAGTAGAGCTAATGAAGGTATCTTCTTAGGATATGCAACGAATAGTAAAGGATACAGATGCTTTAAAAAAAGAATGCATAAATTAGTAGACTATATTGATGTTCTAATTGATGAAGAAGCTCATGTAAAAGATCAATAGAGATTAAGCACTAAGCCAGATGAAAAATATGATGAGAATAATGAAGATAAAGAACAACAAATCTCAGAGTCACAAGAAGATAATGAATCAGGTGGAGAAGAGACACCAAGACAAGAAGAGTCAGGACAACAATCAACATCAAATCCTTCCTCCATAATTACTCAAAAGAATCATCCGGAAAGTCAGATAATTTTTGAGAAAGACAAAGGTGTACAAACCAGGAGAAGGATAATCAAAGACGCTGAGAAATCACATATAGCCTTCATATCCATGGTGGAACCTAAAAACTTTAATGAATCCTTTAAAGACGTAAATTAGTTAAAATCAATGAATGAGGAACTGGACCAGATTTAAAAGAATGACATTTGGGAACTCGTTCCTAGGCCAAAAAATAAAAATGTAATAGGATCCAAATGGGTCTACAAAAACAAGATGGATGAGTAAGGAAATATTGTAAGAAATAAGGCTAGATTGGTCTGCAAAGGATATTCTCAAATACAAGGGATGGATTTTGATGAAACATTTGCGCCCGTAGAAAGATTAGAAGCTATTAGAATGTTTCTTGCCTATGCATGTCATAAACATTTTAAAGTCTATAAAATGGATGTCAAGTCATCTTTTCTAAATGGATATATAAAAGAAGAAGTCTATATGGAACAACCAAAGGGTTTCCAACTGTCAGATAACCCTGACTTTGTTTGCAAGATGAAGAAAGTCTTATATGGGTTGAAACAAGCTCCTCGTGCCTAGTATTACAGACTGGATAAGTATCTTCAAGACAAAGGGTTCAAGAGAGGAACAATTGACAACAATCTATATATCAAAACAAAGGGTAATGATTTACTCATTGTGTTGGTTTATGTAGATGACATCATCTTAGAAGCAATAATGATTCATTGGTACAATGGTTTGCTTCTACCATGCAGTCTGAATTTGAAATGTCTATGATGGGGGAACTGTCATTTTTTCTTGGTCTGCAAATTACTCAGAGGTCTGAAGGAATATTTCTTTCTTAGGAGAAATATCTAAGAGAAATGTTGAAAAGGTTTTAGATGGAATATTCTACACCTATGAGCACACCTATGGTCACTGGATGCAAGTTAAACAAGGATGATGACTCACCTGATGTTGATCAGAGTGTTGAAATAATGTAACTGCAAAGAGTATTCTTATTATTATTGTTATATTATTCATAGGATCAATCCCCATTGTGGATTGATCATGTCATTTATTGTATTAGGACCAAATCCCCTTTTGCAGATTGGTCAACAGACAATTATAATAGGCAGAATAAGAAGTCGGCCCCAACAGTTATTATTGAGACCCAGAAATATAATAAAGGTGGGTTTACCCACCCAGATTGAGAAGTCGATCCTGCCAGTGAAGAGACACTTCACACATGCTAGACTTGTATATATAGAGAGGCCAACACCTCACTTTGACACACAATTCACTTGCTCAGTTTGAGAGACAAGTTCTGATCTATTACCGACAAAAGAAAGAGGGAGAAGAGTGGCACGTCTTTTGGAGAGGACTATCTGTATTGGTTTGAGTTATCTCTTGACATTGTATTGGCAATCTATGATAAGGAAGTTTTGCTGGGTTTTCTTCCCCTAGAGGGTTTCCCGGGATAAATGTTGTGTCTCTTGTGAATGTGTATTTCTCAGTGATCTTGTTCTTATATTGATGTTATCTATTGAAATGCAAAGAATTATAATAATAGCATAAACATTAACATAGAGTTCATATAGGTCTATGATAGGCAACCTATTGTACATCACAACATCCCGTCCAAACATAATGCATGTTGTTGGAATGGTAGGAAGGTATCAAGCTACACCTAAATAGAGTCATCTGTTAGCTTTCAAAAGAATATTCAGATACTTGAAAGGAACAATGAACTATGACTTATGGTATCCTAAGAATCAAGATTTTCAACTATCAGTCTATTCAGACGCCGATTGGGATAACTGTGTGGATGAAAGGAAAAGCATGAGTGGAGGTGCATTCTTCCTAGGAGATTACCTTGTAGCATGGTTGAGCAAGAAGCAAGGTCCCATTTCCTTATCAACTACAAAATTTGAATACATTGTAGCTGCCACTTGTTGTACCCAAGTATTGTGGATGAGTCAGACCCTTGCAGACTTGGAGGTAAAATATACTGCATCGATCCCAATTCATTGTGATAATACTAGTGCGATTAGTGTGTCAAATAATCTTGTATTTCACTCCAAGACCAAGAATATACCCATCAAGTATCACTTATTGAGGGAACAGGTGACCAACACTATTGTTTCTTTGCATTATATTCCATCCAAAGATCAGATTGCTGATATCTTCACTAAACTGCTTGCAAAAGCTCAGTTTGAGTATCTACGCCAGAAGTTGGGCGTGACCTTGTTATCAAGATAAATAATCTATTTGATCATGGGGAGAGTGCTCCTAGTATATCTAATTAGGGGGAGCACAAAGTCACTCTCTGTTTTCTTTGACATTAATGTCAAAGGGGGAGAAAAAGGTGTTGTCTGGATGCTACAGTTGGAGGTCTAAGCACAATAATGCAGCCTATCATGGTTGTTATCAATGACAAAGGGGGAGATTGTTGGAATGTTTAGAGGAAGAGTGTGCTTGTCATTGATGGAAAGAACAGAAGGCAGATCAAAAGGTGAGAAATCTCAGGAGGAAGAACGACAATGTCCATTGGATCACCAATCCTAAATACCCGACAATCGTTGGATCATTCTAAGTGGAAGGAAAAGATAATATAGAAGAGAAGCACTGTAGATAGATCGAGCCATCGATCTAAGAACATGATTGTCGGACAACATTTTGTTTAGGTCAAAAGTTGCGAGGAGGTTACTATTCGGGGAATCTCACTTCGGAAGAATTGACAACTTGAAAGTCAAATTACCCGAAATGTGAAATTAATAAGGACCATCGGATTTGGAGAAAATGCGATGACCGTTAGATCAGCGTCTAGTGACTAGAGGAAGTGCAGAGGAGAATTATAGATGTGATCCATTGGATCTGAGCGCCAAGGATCAACAACCGTTGGATCCAAAGATAAATGAATGAAGGTTAAGCCTTTGGATGAGCATAGGAGAGCGAACTTGTCAAAGTCCCGAAGTCCTGAAGTAAGAAGGAACCTCCCATTGTCAAGACTGACAGGTGGCACATGATCCACAACTCTGGAGATAATCACTTCGAGAGTTTGTGGTTGGAAAGGAAACAAAAAGTCTCAAAGTCCCAAAAGACGAAGGTCTGAAGTCTCTCTCAACCGTTTATCGAAGATACATTTCAGGAGTTAGGACAACCGTTATATCCAGGATAAGAACATGTGTCACATGAGCAGATCCACGTCAGCAATACTACATCAACAAGGACACATGGAATAATCAGATACTGACAAGTGCCAAGTTGAATTGACATTTCAGGTATGTGTAAATCATGAATCTGAGTGACACACGACAACTAATCAGGTCATGCCATGTCATAAAGTGACGTAAGCAAGTTACATCACTGCGAGAGTTTTACTTCGAGAGTTTTACCTCCAACGATTAGACTAAAGTCCTGAAGTGCCAAATGCCGAAGACCCAAAGAAGACCCTCGCCGTTGATTGCCAGGAGGGGTACGTGTCAGAAGACTATTCATTCATGTGGAAATACTCCAAGAAAATGCGAAGGAGAAAGGTTTGAAATCGATGAAGCCCAAATAGCTGAAGAAACTGGGAGCCGTCAATCTACAATAGGATAGGTGTCACTAGATCAAAATCTCAATGTAAAATGCTCGGAGGGAAGTTGATCAAGGAGAAAATGAAATATGAGAATATCGAAGGGAGAAGTCCCAGAGCGAAGGATAGTCGTTGGATTAATAATGACATATGTTAGTAGATATTCCATTTCGAAAGATATCTAGTCAGAGGAAACGAGAAGTTGATATTTGAAATCTCTAGAGTCCAGAGACCCGAAGGATATCTCGACCGTTAATACAAGAGGGACATGTGTTAGTGGATTGTTAACTCTGGAATATTGACGTATAGAGGAAAGCAGGGTTTGAGATTTGAAACTCCCGAAGCCTAGATCACGAAATCAATCATAGTAGTTGATCCATAGAACTTGAAAGGACAGATCTGAATCGTTAGTTCAGGAGCACTGTCAAGATCGTGAGATCGACGATCCCATCGCATTGCGGGGATTGAAGGTGCATGAACGTTAATGAGTTGAGGGAGGGCCGTAATTGAAACCACGGTTTTGGAGAAAGGACACATGGAGGCTCGAGGTAAATTATGGGGCAAAGCAGAGTTTGTTTTAAACCACCTTTGGACGCGTCCACAATTGCGTGGTCACATGATTTCATCACCCAAGGTCATATCGAGAACAGAGCTAGTGATCATTAGGCATTAGTTTGGAGTTCGGGAGTCGGGAAAGTTAGGGTTGGCTCACATCCAAATACCCAAAACGCGAAGTCCTGAAGTGCTTGGCCCTAGGTCACAACTAGCGTTCATGTGGAGAGAGAAAATAGTTGAAGGAGCTAGCATCGCTAATCTCCACTTCAGATATCGGGAGTTGGGAGAATCGAGAGGTCTCATACCAAGATTCCTGAAGTCTCAAGTCACAAAGCGACTGTTGGTTAGGCGTATGGTCACCGCTGATGGTAACGTGAAGGAAGGGGCTTAGAAGCCAAAGAAGCCAAAAATGACTAACTGTAACTACCAGAGAAGACAAAGAGTTGTGACTGCCAAAGAAGCCAAAGAATCTCAGGATAATTCCCGCTAATGATGAACAGATTCAGAATAACCGCCAGAGAATATGAAGAGTTTACATGATGATCAGGTAGAGGACTCGAGGTGAGAAATACATGTAGAACAGAGAAGATAGTGTTATTTTTCAATAGTTATGCATGTGGGTAGAATGTGACCGTGTACAGGACCTGAACGAGAGATCAGAGGTGTAGCATATAACATGCAGAGACAACACAGAGTATAAAGGAAGAAGAGAAGTTGAAAAGATGAATCAGAGTGCACAGCAGGAGAAAGAGAAGGATATAGAAGCAGAACAGAGTAATAGAAGCTGTAAGAGGCAGAGGAGACATGGAGCTGTAACAGACCATATCAGAGACAAAGAAAGTAAGTAAAGTTTTTTAAGATTCAATTAGGGTGGTAGGGTGGTTCTAGGGAGGATTGAAATCCTCTAAATTCTAGTTGGTGCTAGAAGATATTTTGGGAGTTGGTGTTTCCATCTAGTGGGTGCTAGAGAAACCTAGGAGTTGGTGCTTCCATCTAGTTGGTGCTAGAGAAACCTAGGAGTTGGTGCTTCCATCTAGTTGGTGCTAGAGAAATCTAAGAGTTGGTGCTCTCTTCAAGTTGTAGCTTGTTATTAGAGATTGTAGCCTCATATTTGAGTTGGAGCTCAAATACTGTGATGTACA
>SNQJ01S0094236.1:0-11720 GCA_010110895.2 Picea sitchensis
TTCCCCGTAGGGGTTTTACCACGTGAAAACATCGGTGTGTTGATCTTTGATCTGGTTATGTGAGTGGTTACTGAAGGTGTTCGTCCTCTGTTGGAATACCTGTGTTGTCGAACACTTTGTCTTCTAGAAAAGATATGGATACAAGATTCTTTTCTAAATCAGGTACATATAAGACATTGCTCAAATGAACATTGTTACTTGTTTTCAATTTGACGGAAGCTTGACCAATTCCTTCGACTGGGTAAGTGTTTTTGTCTCCAATTTCTACCTTATACAATTTCTTCTTTTCATTTAGATTGACGAGTCTAGCTTGGTCTCCTGTCATATTCCTAGAAGCTCCACTATCAATTATCCACATGTCATCTTCAAGAGTTCCTGTGAGTGCTGAGTAGTGTAGATGATTCGTCTTTTCATTCATGATTTCTGTTCACTGATAACTAGTCAAGCTTTGAATCAAAATCTCAATCTTGACGTTTCTTCATTCTGAGAGTGCCAAGAGGTGAATTGGACTAAGGTGCACTAGAACATCTTCTTCTTGAGTAAGGTATTCCATCATAAGGTGCTAGACAAGGGTTTTAGGGTTTCTTCATTTGCACCTGCTAGTAACCCTAGCAACAATGATTTAGTAACTGCACCTACTAGAAACCCTAGTGGTAGTTCTTCAATGAGCTTGATAACTTTATGGCTTAGCTTCTTTCCAGTGGTTAGATTGAATGAAGGAGGTGTGGGCCCATAACCTGTTAGAATATTGAGTGTGCTCATTTAACCATAGACAATATAACAATATTGTCACCCAACCATAGGCACTAATGCCACCCCCGAGCACCTTGACCTTGATAGAGAGAAAAATTCCGGTAGAAAACCAATAGCCAACCAAGGCTAATGCTCCAAGAAAAGATAACCAAAACCGATCAGAGAGTCCAACCCAGAGAAACCAAAAATGAAGATTTCAGAACTGCAACAACAACTGCTCCCCAGACTTACGCACTACTGGCCTTTTGCAGTGTGCACAAGTGTACTTATGCAATTTTGAGAAATCTGGATAAAATGAAGACTGACCTCCTATATTTATAGTCTTCTCCCTCCTTCTGGGAGAACCCTCTAGCTACGAACCTTGCTTTATATTTGTCCATGCTTCCCTCTACTCCATGTTTGATGTTATAGACCCATTTTGAAGTTACTACTGATTTTTATTTAGGTCAAGGCACAATTTCCCACATAATTTTTCATGATGGACTAGTGTTCTTCTATCATGGATTCTTTCCATTGTTTCTTCTGAGCTGCCTCTTCAAATGTGGTGGGTTCTTTGTTTAGAATCTTTGTCATACATGCTGCATCGTTGGAGAATCTCTTGGGCTTCTTTCTTTTTCTGAAGGTTCCACTAGGGGATTTGAGTCTTTCTGCTTCTTGTAGAGTAGCTTCAAGCCAAGCTGGATGTTTCTTGGTTTTGGGTATAGTATGTGAATCAATAGTTTCACATGGTTGCATCAGATGATCAAGTTGTTTTGTTTCTTCATTCTGAATTTCTGGAAGACATGTGATTTCTTCAATAGGCTCTTCATACTCTTCTTCTTCTATAGTTTCTTCTATGGATTTATTGAAATCCATCTTTTAATTGAAGGTTGCGTCTCTACTTATTTCAATCTTATGTTGTTCGGGGATATAGATTCTATAGGCCTTGGATGATTCACTATATCCCACGAATATGCCCTTCTTTCCCATGGGTTCTAATTTATTCCTTTTATCCTTGGGAATATGAAAGTAAACAGGGCATACAAAAATTAGGTTTCTTTCATGAGAAGGATTATGCTCGAGTCATATCCTTCAATATGCGGTGAGGACTTCTGTTTTGAACATATATTGTTGTCATGGCTATTTCTCCCCATAGGTACATGGATAAACCTTGATTGTTCAATAATGCCTTCATAGTTTCTTCAATAGATACGTTCTTCCTTTCCGCTACACCATTTTGTTGAGGATTATGAGGAGCAATTAGCTCCCTCCTAACCCCTACCGATTTGCAAAAGGAAACAAATTCCTTGGATGTATATTCCCCTCCATTATCTGTTCTCAAGGTCTTGATTTTCTTGTTTGTGAGGTTCTCTATCTTTGCTTTGAATTCTTGAAACTTGCTGAATACTTCATCCTTTGTATTCAAAAGATATAACCAAGTCTTTCTTGAGTAATCATCTATGAAGATTACATAGTAAACAAAACCTCCTAGAGATTTGGCTGGCATCAGACCGCAAACATCTGAATGTATTAGATCTAGGATTTATTTAGACCTATTATAACTGCTTGAGAATGGTTTCTTAACATTCTTACCAATAACACATCCTTTGCAAATTCCTTCATGTGTAGACTGTAGTTCTGGTATTCCTTCAACCATATTTTTGAGGAAGGGTAATTCTTGATAGTTGATATGAGCATACCTTTTATGCCAAAGTTCATTGGGATTGACTTCAGCATGTACAAGGGCTTCAACATTTCATTCTAGTAGTCTGTATAGTCTTCCTTCACGGGTTCCAATAACTCTAGCATTCTCTATGATGGAGTCTTTAGGCCAAGATAATACTTTTCCATCTCCAAAGGCTATTATGTTTCCTTTGTCTTCTAGGAAAGATATGGATACAAGATTATTTTCTAAACCAGGTACATATAAGACATTGCTCAAATGAACATTGTTACCTGTTTTCAATTTGACGGAAGCTTGACCAATTCCTTCGACTAGGTAAGTGTTTTTGTCTCCAAGTTCTACCTTATACAATGTCTTCTTTTCGTTTATATTGGCGAGTCTAGCTTGGTCTCCTGTCATATTCCTGGAAGCTCCACTGTTAATTATCCACATGTCATCTTCAAGAGTTCCTGTGAGTGCTGAGTAGTGTAGATGATTTGTCTTTTCATTCGTGATTTCTGTTGTCTGATAACTGGTCAAGCTTTGAATCAAAATATCAATCTTGACGTTTCTGCCTTCTGAGAGTGCCAAGAGGTGCACTGGACTAAGTCGCACTAGAACACCTTCTCCTTGAGTAAGGTATTCCATCATAATTTGCTAGACAAGGGTTTTATGGTTTCTGCAACTGCACCTGCTAGTAACCCTAGCAACAATGCTTTAGTAACTGCTAATGCTAGAAACCCTAGCGACAGTTCTTCAACAAGCTTGATAAAGTTATGGCTTAACTTCTTTCCAGTGGTTAGACTGAATGAAGGAGGTGTGGGCCCATAACCTGTTAGAATATTGTGTGTGCTCGCTTAACCATAGACAATATAACAATATTGTCACCCAACCATAGGCACTAATGTCACCTCCGAGCACCTTGACCTTTATAGAGAGAATAATTCTAGTCGCAAACCGATATCCAACCAAGGCTAATGCTCCAAGCAAAGATAACCAAAACCGATTAGAGAGCCCAACCTAGAGAAACCAAAATTGAAGATTCCAGAACTGCTGCAACAACTGCTCCCCAGACTCATGCACTATTGGCTTTCTGTAGTGCGCACAAGTGTACTTCTGCAATTCTAAGAATTCTGCATAAAATGAAGACTGACCTCCTATATTTATAGTCTTCTCCTTCCTTCTGGGAGAACCCTCTAGCTACAAACCTTGCTTTTTATTTGTCCATGCTTCCCTTTGCTGCATGTTTGATGTTATAGACCCATTTTGAAGTTATTAATGATTTTTATTTAGGTCTAGGCACAATTTCCCATACATAATTTTTCATGATGGACTAATATTCTTTTCTCATGGCTTCTTTTCATTGTTTCTTCTGAGCTACCTCTTCAAATGTGGTGGGTTCTTTGTTTAGAATTTTTGTCATACATGCTACATAGCTGGAGAATCTCTTAGGCTTCTTGCTTTTTCTGAAGGTGCCACTAGGGGCTTTGAGTCTTTCTGCGTCTTGTAGAGTAGCTTCAAGCCAAGCTGGACGTTTCTTGGTTTTGGGTATAGTGTCTGAATCAATAGTCTCACATGGTTGCATCAGATGATCAAGTTGTTCTGTTTCTTCATTCTGACTTTCCAGAATGTTAAATTTATAGCAGCTGCGAGAGCCATTTCTCCTGAAGAATGGCTAAGACCCTAGACGAGATCTAGGGCCCTCAGTGCACTCCTGGGGTATTTGGTTTGGGCCAATCAGTCAGTGCCATGGCAAAAGACCCTTCTTAGGGCCCCCAGTATATGACTGGGGTCTCTTGGTCACAGGACCAATCTGTTTATAAGACCCTGGATTGTGATCTAGGGGCCCTTTAATTTGGATCGAGGTACCCAGCCAGAACTGGGCTTCTTAGTGCAGGACCAAGATGATAGGAGATCCCTAGATGTGTTCTAGGGCATGGATGTGTTCAGGGAATCCTTGCCGGTGCTTGGTTGATCCTTGGATGTGTTCCTTGGTGGTTGATGATATAAGTCCCTAGATGTGTTCTAGGGCCCCTGGATAATGTTCCAGGGAATGCTTATTTAGGCACTTGGGATTGATCCTTGGATGTGTTCCCTTGTGGAGGTTCCCTTGATATAGGGTCCCTAGATGTGTTCTAGGGCCCACAGATGTGTTCGAGTCCTTTATATAGCAGCTTGGGTTGATCCTTGGTCTCGACCTTGGTGGATAAGACCCCAAGACTTTTCCCGGGGCTGCCAGTTTTTTAATCAAGTACTTGATGGTACATGACCTTCCTTGAAGAAGGACATAACCACAAAGAGGGATAAAGTCCCATGCTCGATGATGATAAAGTATTAAGTTCACCATATGATTTGAAGGAATGAGTATACCCCTTTTAGAAACCCTCCATTACCTTGGTTGATTGTTTTGGGGTTCTTGTTGGTTTATTGGGGGTTATGTTTTAAAGTCAAATAATTGTCACATGCTTAAACTCCTAATTTAAACATGTGACTCTTTAAAATAACTTAACACAACCCTAACTAACCTAGCCCTAAACTTTTCCCTACCTACTATTTAAAGACCCCCGTCCTACACCTAATAGACTACTACTCTTTAGTGATAGCGTGGAGTTTCCTTGAGCTCATGACCTCGGAATCTCATATTCTATGTGATTCTGAAGTTGTGGTCTGACCCTATCCTGTTGTTGAGATCTGTAGTGAGGAGCAGCCCTTTGATACTTGTTGTAGCTTTGATTTGAAGGAATGAGTAATGCCACCTTGCAAACCCTCCCTTACCCTTGGTTGATTGTTTTGGGGTTCTTGTTGGTTTATTGGGGGTTATGTTTTAAAGTCAAATAATTGTCACATGCTTAAATTTCTAATTTAAACATGTGACTCTTTAAAGTAACTTAACCTAGCCCTAACCCTAACCTAGCCCTAAACTTTCCCTACCTACTATTTAAAGACCCCCGTCCTACACCTAATAGACTACTACTCTTTAGTGATAGCGTGGAGTTTCCTTGAGCTCACGGCCTCAGTCTCTGCATATTCCTGTAACTGTTCTGAGGTGTGGTGCGGCCTATCCCTGTTGTTGAGATCTGTAGTGAGGAGCAACCCTTTGATACTTGATATAGCATTGGCCCCCTTGAAGGACAGCCGCGGCCCTCTTGTGATCAGATGTGTGCTCTGTCCCAGTTGCTGTCTTCTCTACTGTGGTGCCGTGGATGTCCTAGTTGAAGACTGAAGTCTGCCGTGTATTACTTGTTGGGTACCACACCCCTCATTCTGGCTGCCGTGACTCCTCTCCAGGTGCCGCGTTCTTTCTCTGTTAGTTGCTGCTTGTTACAGCTATTTTGTATGGGGTTTTAGAGCTCACTGTAGTGGCAAGGGTTTACACTCAGACTAGTAATCCCAGATCTGAAAGTCTTCTTGGGAAAGGTTTTTCTTTTGAGGGTTTGAAACTGTGGTGCTTATCCCTTTAACCTTTTGTCTCGGTGGCAAGAAAATTTCCTTCAACCTCTGGCATAAAAGATCTTTGTTAGATCCATGAACTGAACCTTTGTCTGAGCATAACATTCAGGACCTATATCTATTGTGGTTTTGTGCTATCTTCAGAGGTAAGGCTGGTACCAGGTATGTTTCCAACTTGTTTCTAGCTTCAGATGTGAAAGGTTTTGTTTTTGAGGGTTTGAAGCTGTGGTGTTTATCCCTTTAACCTTTTGTCTCGGCAGGCAAGAAAATTTCCTTCAACCTCTGGCATAAAAGATCTTTGTTAGATCCATGAACTCAACCTTGTCTCGAAAGCATAACATGCTCAGACCTATATCTATTGTGGTTTTGTGCTATCTTCAGAGGTAAGGCTGGTACCAGGTATGTTTCCAACTTGTTTCTAGCTTCAGATCCGAGTTAACTCCTGTAATTTTTTTTATTGAACATGCATTGTCCATTTGCTGCCATATATAGATCAAGTAGATAAGCATTGTCATTTTGAATAAGCATTAAACAAGCTTTGCCTACTCTGTTGCTATAAAGAACTGTGTTGATAACTCTTTCTTCTAGATCTCAGAATTCAGTTATAGATAGATCTGCTGTTGTATTTAGTGGGTTGCTAATCACTGTCTATGATCTGAAACTTGTTTATCATATTTGTTTTGATCTTAGATTAAAGTACTACTGTTGAATTTGATTATTTTCTAAACCCTACTCTTCTGCTGTTAATGTCTATCATAGATCTATCTTTTATATGCTAAGTTACAGATCTAAGTTGTTCTTGCATTAAAATTAAAAAGAGACTGCTGTTTTGAAATTTACCCTAAATCTAACACGGAAGACATGTGATTTCTTCAATAGGCTCTTCATACTCTTCTTCTTCTATAGTTTCTTCTAGGGATTTCTTGAAATCCATCTTTTAATTGAAGGTTATGTCTCTACTTATTTCAATCTTATGTTGTTCTGGGATATAGATTCTATAGGCCTTGGATGATTCACTTTATCCCACGAATATGCCCTTCTTTCCTAAGGGTTCTAATTTATTTCTTTTATCCTTGGGAATGTGAAAGTAAACAGAGCATCCAAAGATTAAGTTTCTCTCTTGAGAAGGCTTCTTATGGAGTCATATCCTTCAATATGCAGTGAATACTTCTGTTCTATACATATATTGTTGTCATGGCTACTTCTCCCCATAGATACATAGATAAACCTTGATAGTTCAATAGTGCCTTCACAGTTTCTTCAATAGATCTATTCTTCCTTTCTGTTACACCATTTTGTTGAGGATTATGAGGAACGATTAACTCCCTCCTAACCCCTACTGATTTGCAAAAGGAAACAAATTCCTTGGATGTATATTCTCCTCTATTATCTATTCTCAAGGTCTTGATTTTCTTGTTTGTGAGGTTCTCTATCTCTGCTTTGAATTCTTGAAACTTGTTGAATACTTCGTCCTTTGTCTTCAAGAGATATAACCAAGTCTTTCTTGAGTAATCATCTATGAAGATTACATAGTAAAGAGAAACTCCTAGAGATTTGGCTGGCATCAGACCACAAACATCTGAATGTATTAGATCTAGGATTTCTTTAGATCTATTATATCTTCTTGAGAATGGTTTCTTAACAATCTTACCAAGAGCACATCCTTTGCAAATTCCTTCATGTGTAAACTGTAGTTCTGGTATTCCTTCAACCATCTTTTTGAGGAAGGGTAATGCTTGATAGTTGATATGAGCATACCTTTTATGCCAAAGTTCATTGGGATTGACTTCATCATGTACAAAGGCTTCAACATTTTGTTCTAGTAGTCTGTATAGTCCTTCTTCATGGGTTCCAATAACTCTAGCATTCTCTATGATGGAGTCTTTAGGCCAAGATAATACTTTTCCATATACAAAGTCCATTATGTTTCCTTTGTCTTCTAGGAAATATATGGATACAATAATCTTTTATAAACTAGGTACATATAAGAGATTGCTCAAATTTACATTGTTACCTGTTTTCAATTTGATGGAAGCTTGACCAATTCCTTCGACTGGGTAAGTGTTTTTGTCTCCAAGTTCTACCTTATACAATGTCTTGTTTTCATTTAGATTGGTGAGTCTAGCTTGGTATCCTGTCATATGCCTGGAAGCTCCACTGTCAATTATCCACATGTCATCTTCAAGTGTTCCTGTGAACGTCGAGTAGTGTAGATGATTCGTCTTTTCATTCATGTTTTATGTTGACTGATAACTGGTCAAGCTTTGACTCAAAATTTCAATCTTGACGTTTCTGCCTTCTGAGAGTGCCAAGTGGTGCACTGGACTAAGGCGCACTAGAACATCTTCTCCTTGAGTAAGGTATTCCACCATAAGGTGCTAGACAAGGGTTTTAGGGTTTTTGCAACTGCACCTGCTAGAAACCCTAGCAACAGTTCTTTAGTAACTGCACCTGCTATAAACCCTAGCAACAATTCTTCAATGATATTGATAACTTTATTGCTTAGATTCTTTCCAGTGGTTAGACTGAATGAAGGAGGTGTGGGCCCATAACCTGTTAGAGTATTGAGTGTGCTTGTTTAACCATAGACAATATAGCAATATTGTCACCCAACCATAGGCACTAATGCCACCCCCGAGCACCTTGCCCTTGATAGAGAGAAGAATTCCAGTAGCAAACCAATAGCCAACCAAGGATAATGCTCTAAGCAAAGATAACCAAAACCGACCAGAGAGTCCAACCTAGAGAAACCAATAATGAAAGTTTCAGAACCGCGACAACAACTGCTCCCCAGACTTGCACACTACTGGCCTTCTGCAGTGTGCACAAGTGTACTTCTGCAATTATGAGAATTATGGATAAAATGAAGACTGACCTCCTATATTTATACTGCTTCTGCCACACTGCCTGCGTCGACTTCTTATTCTGGGTGTCAAATACTTAGTATATAATATTTTCTTTAGTCGACTTCTCTTCTAGGGTTATATCCAAATCTTTTCTTGCTTCCAGAATATTCTAATCTCGTCAAAGGCCACAAATGGAGGTTAATGTTGCACAGAACTACCATAATATCAACACAAATAAAAGTGAAAATAAAATAATAAAAAAGATTCATCATAAAACAACAATAGATATATATTCATTCTTATTTTAAAATCTAAAAGTAAAAAAATTACAGTTATAGGTCATCAAAAATTTGCAAAATTGAACATCGTTTTTAAGGGCATCTTAATACTAATCAACAATATCATATATCCCAAATTCATCATTCTCAACAGACACATTATCATCTTCTTGGGCATCATTATGTGCTTCCATTGTGTAATTTTGCTCTTCCATTGGGTCTTTGGTATCCGCAAGTTCTCCAAAGTGATAATTTCCAATCAATCCTCCTAATGGTACTCGAGGTTCCTTTGACATTTTTCCACCTTTGATTCATTAAAATTTCTTTTCCTCAAGCCAACTTCTTGTATTTCATCTGGAAGATCTGGAATAGCATTAATTCTTTGTTGAATAAAACCGCATTGCAGTGGGTCACTTTCAATGGCTATGCAATTTCTTCCTTTTTGTAAGCAACACGCTAGTGTTGTACCTAATCATCAAATACAAAATAAATAATTAATTTAAATAATGTAAAATGACATAAATTAAAAATAATAAAGATTGAAGTATGATTTCATAATTGTTACATCATAATTGTTACTTGAACCCAAGAACAAATTTAAAATCTAATCTCCTTAATTTGAAAATGTAACTATAAGATATTAATTAATGCTTGTGGTTTTTGATTAATGTTAACCATCTCTCCTTTCAAATCCTTTTACCCATATGTTAGCTTTCTAACCGCAACATTGTAAACCAATAAACTACTAGGCTTCCCTCCATCCTTTACATTGACAAGAATACAATTATAATAATCATATTTTGTCTAGGTTGCAAGATGTATACTCTCAATATCACGTGTAAATGGTTCTCTATTGGAGCTCTGAATATTGAGCTTGTTCCTGTAACATAATAAGTTCAAATTCAATTAACTTGTGAGTTAATAAAATTGATTTCTAATCTTAATCACTAAACATACACTTTCAATATCTTACCAAATAAGCTGCATTCTTGTCTTTTCTTTTCCCTTGAAGCTTGATTGTACTAATCCTTGTTGTGTGTGTGAATGAAAAACCAGAATTATCCAAAATGGTGATGTTGTAACTTCCATAAATCCCATAACCACTTTATTGAAAGTTTGGTAAGTGTGAGGCTCAATATTGTATCCAATGTTTTGAATATTATAACCATGAGAGATATCCACAATAACTATGGAGTATTCTCTTTTAGGAACAATATTTGCAATTTGTTCACAATCACCTAATATCACTTTATACTAAACAATGACGAGCCCATTCCAAATTTAGTGATCAAGGGTGTCATCAAGTTCAACATTTCAAACACATCTCCTTCTTTCTCTTTCAAACTTGGCTTTTTGAATATTTTTTTTGAAGGTTTCATGTACTCCATCTGCATTTTTCTTTGGCCTCTTTAATGAAACAAACACACATATAGTTATATATCTATAACTAATAAAATATAAATAAATTAACCTACAAATGAATAATATGAATGTAATAAATCAACATACCATTTTGAATGCAACAAAAAAATGTTTCAATAATGTTGTAGAGCTTGAATCTGAATAGTTGAGCTTAACATCATCCCAACTCTCTTCATTCAACATCTTAACCATTTCCTCTTGTATTCTCATATACACTTTGTGACTAAATTAAAAAAAAAAAAAAACAAATAATGTTATAACGATATATATAATAAAATACTTAGAACATTGATATGTTAAACTCAACAAAATTATTTTTCTTGTCCTAACATAAATAAAAATAACTCAACAAACTTACTTTTTAAATTCATCACACATTTCTTCCATTGACAATTCACTTGACTTTACACATGATAATATAGCTACGATAAGTTTATCATTCTTCAGTCCTTGTATCGTTCTCTAAGGTGTTATAGTCATATCTTCTGGCATATTCTTGATTTCAAGACCCATCTTACTTGTGCTACATATTAAGGGTTTAACCTTCTCAACTCTCCGATTTTTTATACCAATATTTTCCCATAGAGTGAAGATATCATCTATCAAATCCCATACATGTCCAATTCTAAATCCCAATTGAAAATAACTATCCACGTCTCTAAATACATCACTTCCTTTGCAATTTTTTTTTTGCATTTTCATCATCAATTGGGAAGCCTATTTTCAGACAACAATGCTTCTGAAACTTCGCATCAACATTTGATCTCTCCCCATGACATATTTCTGAATAATCATTATGAATAAACCTGACCCTTTGAATGAAATTCATGGACATCTTGTACTCATTATTTGTGTTATGATCCCATGCAAATAACTTTGTTTCTGAATCTGATAAAACAACATAAATTATGCATTTGACTATCTCAAAAAGAGGGTTATTGGGATATTATTGCATCGATTCTCTTCTAGCCTCTACATAATGATTTCCTCCAATCACATAATATTTGTAGTCAAAACATTTTGATATATAAAATTCATCCTGTTACACATCAAAATGCCACACTTAAGTACCTCACCCTAAGTGTCGCAAGTGTCGTATGCACCTTGGTAAATGTCGCAAGTATCGTCAAGTGTCGTATGCACCTTAATAAGTGTCGCATGCACTTTTATATGTGTTTTAACCCCTTGAAACCATAAAATAACATTTTCCATGATCCCTAAGTCATATTGGAGGAAGAAACCCATCATTTCAAGCCTGTAAACACACTTTTTACTTGTAAAATCGACCCTTTTTGGGGAATTTTTGAAGGGTAGCGCCCCCCCCCCCCC
>SNQJ01S0094238.1:19149-42703 GCA_010110895.2 Picea sitchensis
TTGTGAAGACTCACATTAGCTTAAGTGGGTTTTTTTTTTGTTCAATTTTTTATTAGCACTTGTATTGTTAATGCTTAGCTAGTAGGAAATGAAATTCTAAAGTTATTTGAATTGTAGAGCTGTTGTGAGCTTAGAATATAATGGCGTTGTTATTAGGAGATGGTTAAGTTTTGATTATTATGTTAGGGAAAAGTAGTAGTACCTTCCTAAAAAGACAAATTATCAAGCTTATTACCGGGAATGAGGAAAGGCCTTATGTACGCAATTAAGTAAGGAAATACTTTATGAATTCAATTAACGGAGGAATTGTTTTGTGTATTTAATTAAGGAAGGAAACTCCTCGGATTAGGTGGAGGTTGAAAATCGTCATAGGGGTAATGAATATTTAATGTATACTCTTGAATTATGTTTTTTTTTTACATAGGGCTCAAATTCTGAACTGACGACGCCAGGTTAGGGGAATTGTTTTAAGGATTTATTCAGGTGTTGAGGTCTTAGGGATATTTAGGCTGACTCCTTTCTCCACATTATTGCGACGTTCCCTTCATAACGCACCACGTGCTCCAAGGGTGCCACTCGCCTCTTGAATTTCTTTTGTGCGACGTGCCCTTCAGGATGCACCACGTGCTCCAAGGGTGCCACTCGCCAACTAAGTTTATTTTGTACGACGTGCCCTTTAGGATGCACCACGTGCTCCAAGGGTGCCACTTGCCAACTAGACTGATTGGTAGACATCTATAACCCCTAGAGTCAATACTCCACCAGGTGAACTTGTGGGAGACTAAGGGTTCTAATGAATAAGGCCCCCGCCTTATTGCGCTCCCCTTAGAATCATCGTGAGTGACTGTCGCAGTCTACCCTCACGGCATCGTGGATCCTCTCGAACTAGGTAATCGTTAACCTACAGTTCGGGCCACGGCGGGAGTGCTAGCAGGCGGTGGCAGGGTTGTTGTCCAACACTCTCCCTCAACCTCTCTGCAAATCGTGTGTGGCCCCTTTACTCCATATGTGAGTCTTGTCGGCAAGCTATCATCAGCCTGCATCATCAACAATCATGTCAGAAATGTCAACATCAAATGATCAAATCAAATGAAACATCATAGTAAACATATCAACCCAAAAGCACACTCCCTGACTCAGTCCGGAGTCCAAGGGGATTCTACCGATGCCTCTGCATCCTCAAGGTAAAAAACCCTACACACTCAATAAAACTGAGTCAGTAGCATCTGTCGACATCAAATAGTAACACATCATGTCATCTGTCAATTGCATCATAATCAAGTATAAATGGTCTAACATCATAAAATTCCAGGTCACTTGCGAGCAAGTGTCCTCAAATAATAAGTTTTCTCAGTGCGCCAGAGAGGGATGTTACATAAAAAGTGCTCATGGAAGCAAGAAATCATACTTAGTGATTTCAACAAGATCACAAAAGGATAGAGGAATCAAATGAGACTTGAGGACAACCAACAATAACAAAGAGAGTTGTAAAGGAAGAAAGAGGTTGTTGCAATTGTTGTAGCAACAATTATGATATGGCCATTTGGACAACCATATATAGCATAGGAAGCCAAAATTCCTATCCACTCATGAGCATGCTAAGGATGCATTCTTAGAGAATATTGATATGCATTAGTGAATGTAGATTTGTTAAAATATATATAACATATTGAAGACTGGGAGTAGTCTATTGTTATATATATATGAATATAAAATTTGTTAATGATGGTTGTTATTCTAGGGAAGAGAGATTTATTGCATGTCTACAAGTGTTTTTGTTGAGGATGTTTCTAACAGTCATCCATATGAACAATATATCAAAAGGGTAAAATGTTGATAATAGGTTGGTAAAAGAATCATGTGATCTTATACCAATTACCAACTTATCATGTTGCATCAACAAATTAATTGATAGATATGTAGGTATGATTTTGATGTACTTATGTTTCATAATTGATAAAGGGAATTTAGGTAAGAATTCCCTCAGCCAAAGTTTATTCTATGAATTGATATTATTATGTGTTTGAATGCCTTCATTGAAATGATTTACCATTCAATATGGTAAAGGTTAAAGGCCTGCAATTTTTAGAAAAGTTATTTAACTTTAGAAGGCATTCATATGACATCAAAGTATTTCATATGACATGTTGGTTACATGTTAATAACCAAAGTAAGTAAAGGGGTACAACCCTACTACAGGAATGAATGTCAATAAAGATAGTCTTGTGTGGGGCCCTAACATGGTTGGATATGGAAAGGCTATAGTACCACACAAGAATCGAATGAACTTCCTACTTATAATTAATGTTTGGACTACAACATTTTTGGTAACACTGAAGAGCACCAAAAAATTGTATTCTTGGTGTAGTGCTTGGATCGAAAATGAAGACATCCAAATGGTGTGATGAACAAGGTTCGTCCGCTAAGAAAACATCAAGTTTAAAAAGGAAAAATAAAAAAAATCCATATAGAATAATCTTTAATAAATTATGAATAATGAGATAAGATGATTACAATGAACCTCGTGGCAATATAAATATAGGAATTGACCGACCATGAGGTGAAAAAGTATGTCTATTGTCCTTTCATTAATTAACCATTAATTGTTATTATTATTATTATTATTATTATTATTATTATTATTGTGTAATATATATATATTGATTGTATGTTACATTGTCTTACCCTTAAAAATGCTTTGTCCTCAAAGCATACTTATGGAAGACTTATCTCTTGCTCTGGCTTGTAATATTGTCTCTTGATTCTTCATTCTTGATTTAGCAATTGTTGAGGACCTGAGACGATAGAATATTCTAAGCGTGAAGAAGAACTGTCAACTTCTAAAGGAGTCTACAAACCCTAATTCAATCTTCTATGAAACTGTGCATTTATATGGTTCTTGGAAAATAATTTATGTATTTCAACTTCCATGATAGGTTCTACTTTGAGCACCACTTATACTGGAAGTAATATTCTTCGAAATATCGGTCATTTGTTTCTATTGATACATTGATTGGTTGTTTAGTATCAAATTTTTTTATTAGGATGTCAATAAGGCATCCGTGCAACTTGATATTTATTTATTATACTTGTTGATTTTTCTTAATTAACTTTTGGAATTGAGTCTTCTTCATATGTCTGGCTTGTTTCTATTTCGTCATTTGAAGACCTCTTTACATCAGATGGATTTGCATCCTTTTGAGTTGTAAGATGGACTAGGTCTGTATTAATTTCTTTATCCACAATTGGGATGTTTACATTTGAATAATTCTTTAGTTCCATAGTTTCAGTCATTGTCTCTTTATCAACCAATGTTTTTTTGTTGACAATTTTCTCTAACTTGTTATGTGGCGACCTCTCATCACTCTTTAATGTCTTGATATGTGTGAGAAAACTTCTAATATGCACCCTTAGCCATGAAACATCTTCCTCATTATCTTATTTTTAGACTTTATTTATAATAGCTTGATTCTCTACCTTTTCATATTTCATTTTTTTAATTTGTTCAAGCAATTCCTGAATAAGGTCCCTTAGGTAGAAACTTTCTTCATCTTTTTCGGAGAATTTATTTCCTAGATCGTGATTTTGTTGTTCCAACTTCTGAACACAATGTTTTTCATCCATTATTGACCTAATTAAGTAACTTTTGACTATGTTCTTTTAATCACAAAATTTCATGGTCCTTTTCCATTACTTCCTTGTAATACATGTCCTCGATATTTTTATATTTTTGTTGTCAAATCTTTTCATTTTGCTAAAGTTTTGGATATTTTTTCTTCTTGTTTCGTACACTTGTCTTCTAACTTTTGAATTTGTAACTCTATATGTGTGTCATTTTGAAATTCGATTAAGGAAAAAATTTTGTGATACTTTACACAAATGATATTTTGATTTCTGAATGACTCTGGACAGTTATAATACTCCTCTACACAAAAAGGACATTTCACAAAAAAAAGAATTATGTGTGGAATTCATGATTTCAAATTTCATATAATTAGTGAATGTAAGGGTCCCACTAATGAATATGTTTTGATTTTATTGTTTTAATCCTTTGAATTGAATAAAAACATTTATCTTCACTCTTCTTTTAATTGTAACTTTAAAGATTATTTTTATAACCCCTTTATTTTTATAACCCTCTTATGCCTCCCTCGTCTGAAATATACAGACAAGAATCAAGCTCTGATACCACTTGACACAGGCGAGTAACACGACCACCACCTTGTCACGCTCCTGCTCACAGGATCGATCTCATTCACTCATGAGCCAAAGAAGCTCTTTCGATTCCCCCGTGGAATCTCTGATGAAAACCCGATCCACAGGGCCTTCTCTTTTCCCTGTCACGGCATCTGCACGCGCCTGTGACCTTTCCTCGATTTAATTTTGGGTTTCAGGGTTTCATGATCGCAGACATCAAGAGTTCCTGTCCTCTCGAACTCTCGAACTCCGATTTTCCGATACGCGCCTTCCAGCCTTAGCCCATCCTGGCTATGCCCCTAGTCCATATGACTAGTCCTCGTAAGACTGCAGTCTTATCTCCTTATCGGGATTCGGGGTTTCGCGATCCTCAATGTCAAGAACCTCTGTCCTCGCAATCTCTCGATCACCGATTTGTCGATACGACACTTTACGCGTTAGCCCTCCTGGCTAAGCTCTTGGACCATATGACCACTATCCCCCCGTGACCGCAATCTTACCTCTCGTCGGGGTTTCGGACATCGCAATGCTGAAATGCATAAACCTTGTGTCCACGGGATTCCCGATATCCTGAACGCCAATATCCCGATGTGAGGTCAGCTAGGCCCACAACACAGAGCTCTCGCCTTTTCGCAACTCGTGAAGTCGAAAGACTTCCTCTTCCAACATACAATGCCCGAGTCCTAGATGTGGGTAATCTCGTGACACGCGTCCACTCCCAAACGAACGGTCCAGATCAAATCTTGTTGATTCGGCATTCCTGGTGTCGAGTGACCCTCCTCACGTCCTCAATATCCCTGATATCACGAACGTCGATATCCCGATGCCTCAACGCCTTTAGAGACTTTTATCCTCTCCTTTTGAGGGCTTAAAGCTCATGCAGTTTATGGTCGATCCAGTGGCTGACGGGTAATTGGACCAAGATCCAATGGTATAGATCCATTCTTCTTGTGCACTCCTCCTAATTCTTCCTGGAAGTGGAAACCAACGTTCCAGATCTCTTCCTCCCGTCGATCTGATGGCTGTTGTGCTCCCTCCTGAGCTTGCGCACTTTCTTCCCAACCTTTGGAGAATTTCAAAAGACAAAGGCCTCAACCTTTGCTCCCTTCTCCTCTGCGAACTCCTGACTCTGAGCTTCGTTGTGCACGTGGAAATGATGACCCTCCTGAGTCTTCATGCACACATAAAAGGTGCTATCCGTCTTGAGCTTTCCTGTAGCTTCGACCTCCAAGGAAACTCGGCTCTTTCCTTCCTTTCTCCCTCAGATGGAGAATGTTTGGATGCCCTCCTGGATATCCTCTGCCTCAAGCAACTTCTTGTTGAGTCTTTCAGGGTGTTCAACAACCCTATGAAGACCCCTAAGTGGATTATTCCTTCCGAATACAGAACTCACAGAGTTCTCTTCTCCTATGCCTGTCTACACACTATCTCTATGCCCACCTGGCAGAGTACCTTTTTCCGAGAACTTCCAGCAATTCTGTCTTCTTCTCCTGTGCACCTATGCACCCGCTCAATGCCCACTTGGCAGAGCTCTCAGAATCCTCAGTGATTCTGGTTCTTCTTGAACTTCTCAACAGAAGTCTCCCTCTATGCACTCCTTGCACCTGCTCAATGCCCACTTGGTAGAGCTTCACAGAACTCCTTAGAGATTTTGTCTGCAACTGTGTCTCTCCTACACAGCCTTGCCTCCAAGGTGTTCAACAACCTTGAGGTCTTCCTCTCGAGCTGTTGACTTCAGTTCTTGTGCCGCAACACATCCTTGTCTGAACCCGCAATATTCAGAAATGCACCTCTGTGCACGACTATCATAACCCACAATGTTATGTCACACCCTCCTGGTGTGAAGCCTCAAAGACCTTCACCTGAAATCAAGAACTCCTGCAAATGCCTAACATACATCTACAACACATATGAACACTCACAGACATCCATTCAACACACAGTAATGCAAGAAAACCTGCTCTTTGTATTAAATATGGAAAATGCCTATTTTTACAAGGGTGTTCTCGAGCTCTCTCTGGCTCTTCTCTTCTGCTCTCTACTTGCAGACTCTACCTCACTTCTACCAAAATGAGATACAAAATCTATTTTACTTGAGGGGGATCTTCGAGATCTTCCCTCCAATCTACCTACCCTATTAAATTGCATTGAATGTGTTGTCTAGTCCGCTATCGGATCTAGATATCACCCATATAAACATTAAAGGTCGATCTTATCTACAGCCTGCACAAAGGCAATGCTTCACAACTCACCAGCATAAACATTTAATTACATTCAATTCAAAATAAAATATGAGGGCTACGCCTCTCTTCAGCATTGAATGCGTGCGCTCGACGTGGCTGGCTAACATGGAGAGATGCTCCTGCATCATACTCCTCAACTGCAAAATTCATGAGCTCCTTCTCATGAGCTTCCCATCTCAGCTGTTGAAATCCTCCTGTATCCCAAATCATCCTCTGGATCTGTTCATCTACTCCATTATGTCGCTGTTGTTTCTACTGCGCTGTTGCTGCTGCTACTGCTTCTCTTCTTCTCAGCCTCCCCTTGCTGGCAGTTTCTCCTGACCTCAACATCATCCTTCTGATCTCCTCGATCGCTTCATCCAGCTGCTCCAGTGGCTGGCTCTGTTTTTGCAGTCTTCCCAGCTGCAAAATTTTTATGCAATTGGGTAGATCATCATGATCTCCCATGCCATCCTTTTCATCTACTTCCAACCTCACCTGTTGGATGTGCACACTCTGCACTTTCACCCTCTCTTCCAGGGCTTCAATTTATTCCCACAGATCAAAAAAAAAAATGTTGTTTGTCCCTTCTTCTTCTGCTGCTGCAAACTCCCATGTTGCAGTCTTTTCAATCTCCTGGCTCAAAATACTGAGCCATTCCTTAGAATGCTCATCATTCTCTTCTCCTTCTTTGGCAGCTTCATATATCTGCTTCAATTCCTCTTTGATAGTCTCAACTGACTGTTCCTCTGCTATTGTTGCATATGCAACACATATTTCTACCTCCTCCTGGGAATATGGTAGGAATACTCCAATTCCCCCAATCATCAGAATATTATCCTGATCTTCCTCCTCGGTTAGCTGCACATGTTGATACAAACTCATCTATGAATTTATGAGACCCTCCGATAGTCTCATCTATTCTGTCAGCTCCTCGGGTTGATTCTGAATCACTCCTGAGTTCATGAGACCCTCAGACAGTCTCGAATTCTCATCTCTGCCTACCTGGAAATCTGAGATGCTTCCGCTGCCCTCCTGGCCATCTTCGAGATCCCGCAGCGACCTCATTTCATTGCCCAGCTGGCAATGTGAAATTCCTTGGCTGTCCTCATAACAGTCTGTGACATCCTGCAGTGATCTCAACTCGTTGCCCACCTAGCAAACTGGAATTTATTTTCTGCCCTCCTGGCAGTTCTTGAGATCCTCAATTGATCCCAATTCATTCTCTTCATCATTGAGACCTCTCCCAGTCTCTGGTTCACACACCTGAACCATTTCTTCAGGTCCATTGAGGTTTTCAGCATACGTCAACCATCCTTTAAACATCTTGCACTGTCTTCTGACCATCAACTCCTTGACTGGCCATTTTATCTTCAGCTTCTTCATGGGCCATTCACGCATCCATCTCGACCTCTTATCCTTCCGCATCTCAATTGGAATTTCATCCAGTCTAGCATTCATCTCAGCAAGTTCTTCATCCCATTCTGCGTCACCCATCAGCTCTAGGTCCTTTCTTCCAGCAAATCTACGGCCTTCAGTAGCCATATTGTTGTCTCTGTCTACTCTCCTAGCAAACCTGCTGCTGTCACTCTACACTAAGAGTGTTTCCAGCTTCATCCTCCTACAGTCTCCCTGAATGTCTTCTCAACCACTACTTTCCTACCTGCAAACAATCGCCACAGAGTCTCCATTGCTCTGTCTTCTCCCACTACTTGAAATATACAAATAGAGTTCTAGCTCTGCTACCACTTGATGTGTGTATCAGAGTGCTTTCCTCCTCTTATGCCTCCCTCGTCTAAAATATACAGACAAGAATCAAGCTCTGATACCACTTGACGCAGGCGAGTAACACGACCACCACCTCGTCGTGCTCCTGCTCACAGGATCGATCTCATTCACTCATGCTCCAAAGTGGCTCTTTCAATTCCCCCATGGAATCTCTGATGAAAACCCGATCCACAGGTCCTTCTCTTTTCCCTGTCACGGCCTCTGTACGTGCCTATGACCTTTCCTTGATTTAATTTTGGGTTTCAGGGTTTTGTGATCCCCGACATCAAGAGTTCCTATCCTCTCGAACTCTAGAACTCCGATTTTCCAATATGCACCTTCCGACCTTAGCCCATCCTGGCTATGCCCCTAGTCGATATGACTAGTCCTCGTAAGACCGCAGTCTTATCTCCTTATCAGGATTCGGGATTTCGTGATCCTCGATGTCACGAACCTCTGTCCCTGTAATCTCCTGATCACCAATTTTCCTATGACACTTTACGCGTTATCCCTCCTGGCTAAGCTCTTGGCCCATATGACCACTATCCCCCCGTGATCGCAGTCTTACCTCTCATCGGGGTTTCGGACATTGCAATGCCAAAATGCATAAACCTTGTGTCCATGGGATTCCTGATATCCTGAACGTCGATATCCCGATGTGACGTCAGCTAGGCCCACAACACAGAGCTCTCACCTTTTCGCCACTCGTGAAGTCAAAAGACTTCCTCTTCCAACCTCTGATGCCTGAGTCCCAGATGTGGGTAATCTCGTGACACGCGTCTGCTCCCAAACGAATGGTCCAGATCAAATCTCGTTGATTCGGGGTTGCTGGTGTCGAGTGACCCTCCTCACGTCCTCGATATCCCCGATATCATGAACGTCGATATCCTGATACCTCAATGCCTTTCGGGACTTTTCTCCTCTCCTTTCGAGGGCTTAAACCTCGTGCAGTTTCTGGCCAATCGAGCGGCTGACAGGTAATTGGACTAAGATCCAATAGTCTAGATCCGTTCTTCTTGCACACTCCTCCTGCTTCTCCCTGGACGTGGAAACCAATGGTCCAGATCTCTTCTTCCCGTCGATCTGATGGTTGTTGTGCTCCCTCCCGAGATTGCGCACTTTCTTTCGAACCTTTGGAGAATTTCAAAAGCGAAAGGCCTCAACCTTTGCTCCCTTATCCTCTGTGAACTCCTGACTCTAAGCTTCGCTACAGGCATGGAAACACTGACCCTCCTGATCTTTGCTCCTTTTGAATCCTCGAAGGATTCTTTGACTTCTCCGCCTCTGCAGAGTCTTCATGCACACATAAAAGGTGTTATCCGTCCTGAGCTTTCATGTAGCTTTGACCTCCAAGGAAACTCGGCTCTTTCTTTCCTTTCTCCCTTAGATGGAGAATGTTTGGATGCCCTCCTGGTTATCCTCTGCCTCAAGCAACTTCTTGTTGAGTCTTTCAGGGTGGTCAACAACCTTGTGAAGATCCCTAAGTGGATTCTTCCTTCAGAATACAGAACTCACAGAATTCTCTTCTCTTGTGCCTGTCTGCACACTGTCTCCATGCCCACCTGGCAGAGTACCTTTTCCTAGAACTTCTAGCAGTTTTATCCTCTTCTCCTGTGCACCTATGCACCCGCTCAATGCCCACCTGGAAGATCTCTCAGAATCCTCAGTGATTCTGGTTCTTCTTGAACTTCTCAACATAAGTCTCCCTCTGTGCACTCCTTGCACCTTCTCAATGCCACTTGGCAGAGCTTCACCGAACTCCTTAGATCTTCTGTTTGCAACTGTGTCTCTCCTACACAGCCTTGCCTCCAAGGTGTTCAGCAACCTTGAGGTCTTCCTCTTGAGCTTTTGACTTCAGTTCTTGTGCCGCAGCACGTCCTTGTCTGAACTCGCAGTATTCAGAAATGCACCTCTGTGCACGGCTATTAGAACCCGCAACGTTCAGTCAAACCCTCCTGGTGTGAAGCCTCAAAGACCTTCACCTGAAATCAATAACTCCTGCAAATGCATAACATACATCTACATCACATATGAACACTCACATACATCCATTCAACACACAGTAATGCAGGAGAAACTGCTCTTTGTATTAAATATGGAAAATGCATGTTTGTACAAGGGTGTTCTTGAGATCTCTCTGGCTCTTCTCTTATGCTCTCTACTTGCAGACAATACCTCATTTCTACCAAAATGAGATACAAAATCTCTTTTACCTGAGGGGTATCTTCGAGCTCTTCCCTCCAATCTACCTACCCTATTCAATTGCATTGAATGGGATGTCTAGTCTGTTATCAGATCTAGATCTCAACCATACAAACATTAAAGGCCGATCTTATCTACAGCCTGCGCAAAGGCATGGCTTCACAGCTCACCAACATAAACATTTAATTACATTCAATTCAAAATAAAAGATGAGGGCTACGCCTCTCTTCAACATTGAATGTGTGCACTCGACATGGTTGGCTGGCTGGCTGGCTGACGTGGAGAGATGCTCCTGCATCAACGGACATGTATTCTTCGAAGTGCAAGACATGGTATAAATATCCATGCATTGGTTGCAAGATCCATAGAAATAAATGCTTGGAAAAATGTGTTCTTGCACCTTATTTCCCGCAGAACAACCCCGAGAAGTTCTTGTTGGTACATAGAGTGTTAGGAAATAGAAATATCATCAAATTACTACATGTTTGATTGGTTTAATGCAGTGTATTCTGAGTGAAATATACAAGCAATTTAATGAATATTTGAATGCGAAAATATTCGTTGTTATCTTTGTTCTTTAAAATTGAGTTAATCTGGTGATTCCAGCAAGATATATTAGTTTAGATTTGTACCCAATCCTTAAATTTGGGAGGGTTCAATTTTGGAGGGGTAAACTGTGAAGTTGTTTGTTTATGATCCAGGATATTTTCATTGATGTGACTTCTTAAAGAATTGTATTAAATGAGCATATATTGAAGTTCACCATAAAGCAGGAATAACTCAATAATGAAGAGACATATGCATCAGATCTGAACACAAAAAACTTGTTAATGGAGTTCATCCCTGGTGGAATACATCTTTGGGTTCTTCTCTCAAATGGGTAGGCATTTTTATTAATTCAACAAAATAATTTTTCAAAATACATAAGTATACCTCATTATAGAGTTAAGTTGCAGAAGATTTGCACAAATCAGAAAAAAAAACTGCACCACTAAATTCATGGTATCGAATTACCCAAAAACGACTGTCTTCGTGCCTCGATCTGAGTCTGACACTTTCAGGCCCTTGAGAAAATTTGCCTTGGTTTTCATTCCTGCACCTACAATTAATTCATGGGAAAATTCTTGATTTCCATGTCATCCGTACGCTCGTGTGCCTCCATGGTCTAACCCCCAAACTCTTTCAGACTTGACTCTTAAGTAATAAAAGCGGGCGAATGTAGCAACATATTCGTTAGGCTAGTTGGTTGGTGTAGTTATATTAAGGCATAGTTATTGGGGGAGGTCCTAGGGTCAAACCTATGGGCCTGTCCTTTTACCCCTCCGTAGAACCTTTATCACTAGATATGGCGGATTGTTGTGATATGTTGCTAACTATGGCAGATAGTTGTGATACGTTGCTAAATGTGACAGATAGTTGATATATGCCACCATTTTGGTGGAACTTACTCCATTTTTGGTGAACTGGGGTTGGCGTCATCCAACCCTTTACCCATTTTGAAGTTTGGTTATTTGGTGTCCTTGCGCATTTTCCTACTGCCACGTGGAAACCCATGATTGGGCCATGTGGCGGCCACTCATTGGCCCATGTCACCTCATTGCACGGACAACCACGACACCTCTACCATGCCAGCCTTCCACATCAACCTATCGAGTGGTTGTATGGTCTGCTACCTGGATGTACGGACTTCCACGTGACACCTTCCCATTGGTCCATAGATTTGACCGAAAAAGTCCAAAAATGAGTGACACGTGGTAGCCTCTAGTGCTGCCACATCACAATGATGACATCATGATGACATCAACATGACATGTGTCACCCTCTGCGTGTGTTAATTATGTTTTACATATGATGACATCATCAGTACTGATGTTGACGTCATCAGTACGGATGTTGAGTCATCCCTGTTGACTAGGCTAGGTTGACCAAAACTTTGACTGCAAATATCTTTTGATCTGTAACTCTGTTTGATGAGCCATTTACACCATTGGAAATATTGTGACATACTCTTCATGATGATGCTAGTATCATTGAGTTTTGAGAACTTTGATTTTTTTCCCTTTCTCTGTCTGCTGAAGCCATATTGAGCTTCCTAGGTTGCTTCTGTGAATTCTGAGTTATCCTTAGTCTTGTTTGGATACTTTTGGATCACACCTCCCCACTGAGATATTTTTGGACCACCAAAAGATTTTATCAATCAACTGATAAATGAGGGAAGAGTTCCCTCACCTTTTCCTTCTCAATCAAATTTTCCTTGCTTCAATGTGTGCCTTTTAAGCCCACTCGAAGATAATCAAAATCACCCCTGCATGAAGTCCTCATCCTTCTATCTAGGTATATATCTTCCTTCAACTTGTCCAAGTACTCAGGAGAAAACTAATCAAATGAAGGTATTGAAAATTCCTCACCCTGATCCATGATATTAGGATGCTAAAAAAGTTTCAAGTTTTCTATATTTACAACTATGTAAATCTTCATATAAGGTTGAATGTCTAGATGAAAAGCATTGGTACTACTTTTCTCCAAAATAGTGAAGGGTCCATATTGGATGGTCTTGCATTTCTTGCATCCACCCTTCAGTCTCTCCTTGTGGATGTGAAGCCATACCTAGTTCCCAACCTAGAACTGATGATCAACCCTTTGCTTGTCATGTCAAGCTTTATATTGTGTTTGAATTTTCTCAAATTATTCCCTGACTGCTTGGTGTACTTGTTGGATCCTCTTAATGAACTTGTGGGCCATGTCTTCATTTATTTCTTCATTTGAATCGACATATCTCCCATACATTGAGTCCAAAGGCACCTTAGGAAAATACCCAAAAACATGTCTTGAAATGTGAACACTGAATGGAGGAATGTAAGGCTCGATTGTAAGCATGTTGTACATAGGGTATCTTTTCATCCTCAAAGAAAAAGTACCATTGTTCAATTAATAACCTATGTATGTCCATCGTTATATGGATGGAAAGAAATCCTCCTCTTCAACTTGGTGTCCATCGTTCTCCAGAATCTTGTCCAAAAATCCCCAAGGAATCGAGTATCTCGATCCAAAATAATGGATGTGGGTAACCCAAAGTGAACCCAAAGATACTGAACGAAGAGATTAGCAGTATGCTCAGTGGTGATCTTCTTTTTACATGGCATCAATATACACATCTTGTTGAACCTATCCACTACAAGATACAAATAACCATGACCCCTTTTCGACATTGGTAAAGCCCCTACAAAATCCATGGATATACTTTCCCATGGATGGGATGGAATAAGAAATGGTGAGTATAGCCCCAATTTTCTATTAGTGGGCTTACAAGTAGACACATCACACACCCCTTTACATATTTAGTTACAATTTCTTTCATCTGAGGCCAGTAACAAAATCTCTACAGATGATCCATAGTTTCTCCTACCCCAAAATGCCTAGACACAAGAGAAGTGTGAGCTTATTGAATTACATGGACTCATTCACTTGTAGGAATACATAACTTTCCAATATGGTAGAGTATTTTTCCCTGTAGAAAATAGTTCTCTACATGTGCACCATGGGTTAGATTCTCAAATACTTATTTACAATATTCATCAACGACATATTATTCCACATAGCTATCATGAGATAAAGAAGAATTCTTCAAAATAATAGAAGCAACGATAGGAGGTCTAGAAAGCATATCAACTACCTTGTTACTCATACCCTTTTTGTATTTGATTACCAAATGAAATTGTTGAAGAAAATCCATCCACCTGTAATGTCGATATTGTTTCAGCTTGGTTTGTTCTTCGAGATATTGTAAGGCTTGATGATCTGTATGTATGATTGTTTACTTCCCTAACAAGTAGTGCTTCCATTTCTTTACGCTTTGAACTAATGCATACAACTCTTTATCATATGTTGGATAGTTAACAAAATCTTGGTTAAACATTTCAGAGTGGTAATAGATAGGATTATGATTTTGCATCAATATTGCACCCATGGTGTATCTGTTGGCATGTGTCTCGATCTCGAAAGTTTCTTGAATATTCGGTAGTGATAATACTGGTGCAGTATTGATATTTTCCTTCAAAGTGTCGAAATATTTTTGTTTCTTTCCGCCCCACCGAAAATTTTTCTTCACACTGGTTAAGGAATTCCAAGGACCTGCAATAAAAGATAAGTTTGAAATGAATCTCCTCCAGTACTGGACTGCACCTAAGAAGCTTTGTCCTTCAGTTACACTTTTGGGCTTAGGCCAATTTACAATTACATAAATCTTGGAAGGATCAATTCTCAATTGTCCTCCTTCTACAATATGACCTAAGTACACAAGTGGAGTCTTACCAAATTCACATTTGGATAATTTTACATACAAATTTTCCCTTTGCAAAGTATCCAATACTTGCTTTACATGCCTTACATGTTCATCCCAAGTCCCACTAAATACAAGAATGTTGTCTAAATATATAATCACACAATCATCTAGAAATGACATGAACACATCATTCATCACACACATGAAGGTTGACAGAGCATTACAAATCCCAAATGACATAACTAACCACTCAAACAATCACTGTTTGGTTTTAAAGGTAGCTTTCCATGCATCCTATTTTTCAACCTTGATCTAATGGTATCCATTGCGCAAATCTAACTTAGTGAAATAAACAACATTCTTTAATTGATCAAGTAAATTATCTATACAAGGAAGAGGGTATTGATTTTTCACCATGATTTTATTTAAGGCATGGAAATCAACACACATTCTCCATGTATCATCCTTCTTTGGCACCATCATGATTGGAGAACCACAAGGAGATGAGCTGGGCCTGATGGATCCAATAAGCCTTGTACATAATTTTTTTATCTTTGTTATCTCTACAAATGACATTCGGTACATTCCCACATTATGAAGAGGAGAATCATGATGAATATGTATTTCATGTTCGATTTCCCTCTTAGGAGGTAATCCATCTAGTTCCTAGAAAATATCATCATATCTAGAAACAATATAAATTAATTCTTTCTTATGATAAGGATCACATACTTGGAAGGCATTGGATGTTCCGACATCCTTTTCCCTTATGACCATGAGTACATATCTCTTATTAGTTTTTATGAGTCTCTTCATTTGTCCTGCACTAACAAGTGTGGTGTTTACCCTCATGTTGTGGGATCTAACAATATATTCCACTCCCCCTTTAGTAAGGTCGTATTTGTTCTCATGAAGAAAGAAGATTGTTTTTCTATCATAAAGATAAGGACACCCTTTCACTATGCCACATATATCAAGTGATACAACATCCAAATCCACTTCATCAATCAACTTTGAAGCAATAGAAAATATGACCCTACATTGCTTGGTGACATTAAGTTTTTCCTTATCACATACCCAACCAAGAGTATAAGGCTTTGGATGTGGTTTAGTTTTAAGGCCCATCTTTTTGACAAGTGCTTCAAATATCAAGTTTACATGGGAAATCGGATCAAATAATGTATCTATCTTAGTGTGCTTAGATACAAATCTTATATGAAATAATTTATTCCTCTTTATTTCATCATCATGAGATTCATCATTGGAATTTGAACTAGAATGAAGGGAATCTTTACCTTGTACTCCAAATGTTGTAATATTTCCTTTGTCTCCTGAATCGGAACCAAGATCTTGTTGCATTGTAGCAACGGTCTTTGACTTCCCCTTTCCACCGAACTGTTTCAGTATCTTCTCTGGATGTAGTTCCAATAGTGTTCATCATCATGACCATTCTTCTTGCAATGAGTGCAACATGGTTTTCCCTCTTCCCTCTTTACAATGGCGATATTTTTGTCCTTCCTTTTAAACTTCTTAAACTGCTTATGTAGGAGGTTGGAAGATTTCTTTGTGGGATCTTCTTGAACATGCTTTCCCCTATTCTCAAGGTGAGTGGCTTGCACATAAACTTCGTCAAGACTGGTTGGGTTAAACAATAGTAAAGTATGATGAATATAAATGTGAAGTGTGCCAATATACTTCATTAAAGTTTCATAAGAATCCAAAGGAATGTTTAATGAAAGCGATTTCTTCCTAAATTATTTTGTGAAACTTTGTACAATTTGACCTTTACTTTGTCTTAAAGTTTTCCATTCCATCATTGCTTTATGTAAATAACCTAATGGATAGAATTTCTTCCTTATCGCTGATTTAAATTATGACCATGAGGAAAGAAGATTACCACACTTACTTTTGTCCTGAAGTTTTTTGTCCCACCATACAAAGAGTGGTTCCTTCCAACCGAAGAGAGACAATTTCACTTTAACTTCCTCTTCATCAATATGTTGAACATGAAAATATACTTCAACCTGTCAGATCCAATTATCTAGATTTTCAGGATTAGCATCTCCATTAAACATAGGTAAAGAAAATTTTTCATCAATCTTTAACAATGGTTTCTTAAAAGAAATTTTATGTCTAGAATAATGAGAATGATGAGAATGATCAGAGGAAGAAGAGATAGAACTTAATGGTGAAGGTGGAGGCTCAGAAGGGTCTCCTCCAGCCCCTTCATTTACTAAAGCATTATCATCTGCTTATGCTTCCCTTTTCTTCCCTTTCTTCTTCATCCTCTTCTTGTAGTCTCCATACATTTTCTCAACCATTTCTAACATGTGATACAAGACCATATGGAAGTTTTTCTCATGCTCATCACGCTTGTCCTCTTCATCCATTTTCTTCCTTTGGGATGCATTACCAACTTCGGGATTGAAAGTATTAAGAGTTCCTTCACCCTGCTAATGCTTGGCCCTAGTAAGAATTCACACTCAACAATTCAAGTCAAAGATGACCGCTCTTATACCAACATGATCCATGATATTTTTGTCGATGTGAATTATTAAATAATTGTATTAAATGAGCATAAATTTAAGTGCACCATAAATAAGGAATAAATTAATAATGAAGAGTCATATGAATCAAATCTGAACAAAAAAAACTTTTTAACAGAGTCCGTCCCTGGTGAACTATGTCTTTGGGTCCTGCTCTCAAATGGGTAGGCCTTTTTATTAACTGAGAAAAATAATTTGGAAAAATACATAAGTATACCTCATTATTGAGTTAAGCTACATAATCTTTTCTCAAATAAGAAAACAAACAACGCCACTAAATTTGTAGAATTGAATTACCCAAAATTGACTATCTCCATGCCTCGATCTAAGTCTCTCACTTTCAGGCCCTTGAGAAAATTTGTCTCGGTTTCTGTGCATGCACCTGCGATTAATTCATGGGAAAATTATAGATTTTCGTTCCATCTGTACAGTTGTACGCCTCCATGATCTGACCCCCAAACTCTTGCAGACTCGACTCTTAAGTAATAAAAGTGGGCGGATGTACCAACATAATCGTTAGGCTAGTTGGTTGGTGGATTTATATTAAATAATATCTTTTGGGGGAGGTCCCAGGGTCAAACCCGTGGGCCTCCCATTTTACCCCTCCACAAAATATTTATCATCAGATATGGAAGATTGTTGTGATATATTGCTAACCTTGGCAGATAGTTGTGATATGTTGCTAACTGTGGTAGATAGTTGATATATGCCACCATTTTGGTGGAACTTACTCCAAGTTTGGAGGACTAGGGTTGGTGCCAACCAACCCTTTATCCCTTTTGAAATTCATTTGTTGGGCCTCCTTAGGCATTTTCCCACTACCACGTGGAAGCCCATGACTGGGCAACTCATTTTCCCATGTCACCTCATTGCACAAACAATCACATCACCTCTTTTATGTCAAACTGCCAAGTCACCTATCGAGTGGTTGTATGATCCTCCACATGGATGTACAGACTACCATGTGGCACCTTCCCATTGGTCCATGAATTTGACCATAAAATTCCAAAAATGAGTGACACGTGGCAACCCTGTGTGCTGCCACATCACCATGCTAACATTAGCATGACATGTGTCTCTGTATGCATGTGCCATGTACACAGTACAAATGATGATGTCATCCTTATTGATGTTGACGTTAGAACTACAGATGCTAACTCATCCCTTGTGACTGGGCTAGGTTGACCAAAAATTTGACCGCAAATACATTTTGATCCAGAACTCCATTTGACGAGTTGTTTATGTCATTGGAAGGCTTGTGACACACTCTTCGTGATGATGCCAATATCAGTAAGTTTTGAGGACTCTGAATGTTTTCCCTTTCTCTTTCTACTAAGGCCATCCTAAGCTTCCTTGGTTACTTCTACGAATTCTGAGTTATCCTTAGTCTTCTCTCGATCCTTTTGGATCACTTTACCATGTAAAAAATGTGAGTATATAGTTTGAGAGATTTTATTTCTCTCAACAAGTAATTCATATTATTTTATTATTATATTTATATAATATTAATTGAAGTATTTGTGGTATACTCATGGTGTGAACAGTCCCATTGTTTGGATAGGGTAGTCTGACTGAGAAGTGATGTGACATGGTGAGCAATATGGTATACGAAGGAAGACAAAGGGTTCAAGATCCTATCCATGGTTGTCAAGGAATAATCAAAGATCTCTAGAGTAAAGTGTCAGAGATGCAATCAAAATTGGCTTCCACAAAGGCATAGGTATCTAGAATTACTCTGCAACACGCCAATCTCTTAACCATCATCATTGGTTATCATGTATTTCCAGATCCCATTTTTGGCAGTGCACCTCTACCCGAGAGTGAAAACAAACATACAAGCCAATATATTTTAGACGATATAGACTCTATGCAGTTATGGGAACCACTCTGGTCGTAGACAAGAACCACAAGCGAGAAAAAAATTGATATTATTTTATCGTGGTGAGTGTATTCCAAATAAAACTCAGCATTTATAGAATATGTTGTTATATGATAATAATTTATCTCTAATCATTTGTACTATATATATTTTATAATCATTTGTACTATATATTGTATCTTCATCTGAATAATTATTTTGACTTAGTGGTTTTATGTTTATGCTTAATCTCCTTATTTTTCATTATGATTTTTCAATTGGTATTAAAGCATGCTTTTGATCTAAAACTACCTCAGGAAATCACATCAATGAGAGAATAATAAAGGGAAAATGACAGTGTTTTCATTCGAATGAGAAAGTTTGAGAAAGAAAAAAAGATTGTGCAAAAGGGAAATCAGAGACAAGCATTTGGTTTTTTATACTATAATTCAATTTTAAAATGTGTTTTCAAGAAAATTTAGTTATTTCTTAGTGTTTTTGAGGATTTATTACAAATTTAATTTTTGTTGGCTAGTTGTGATATACCCAACCCCTTTATTTTATTGAGTCATGTTAGTATCAAAATGCTCTAACATATTGATTTAAATGTTGAAACATAAACAATGTGACATAGATGGATGCTATTATCATGAATAATATAAAATCATGAATGCATGTATTTAAATAGGAACAATAATCATTAAATTCATTCAACAACATATATATATAAATTATATATTAAATGTAACATTTATCTACAACATTAAAAAATAAATAACATAATAAAAAAAAAAATTATCTTTAAAACTTTTTACACAATCTCTTGTAGATGAAGGATGTTCCTCCCAACCATAGGATTTATTGTACTAGTTCACTTTGCAACAATCCATCCTCGAGTTGGGGCTATAAAACCATAAGGGAGAAAAGGCTCCTATGGATATCTACAATCCTCTGCAACAACTCAAATAACCACTAAAACATAGTGACACAACTCCTAAATCAATTCCAATCACCCATCTCTCTTCTTCATAAGTATGCACAACCCAAGGGATGAGATTTCCTTCTCTACATTGTAGTCCTTCAAAAAATCTCCATCCCCTCCAAGGATCTACCATAGAATAGCCAGAAATCCTTCTACTAGGGGATCCATGAAATCCAACTTCAAAAGAAGTGATCACATAATATTTTCAAATTCTCTTGGGTAATTTCCTGAATATAAATCACTCAGAGGCATACTGACCTCATTCTCAACACAAATACCATATTCAACAAGTTTTTTCTAGTACACAATCGAGTTGGTCACATAGAGATCCAGTGTTTTGATCTCCATCCTTGTCTGAAGTGCAACAAGTCAAATCATTCATTGAATATATGTTTGACATTGAATAAATATGAAACATTAAAATTACACTATGGGTGGTTTGATCCTTGGTAATTTTCATCAACAACCAAGTGATTATTTCAGTCTTTCTGAAGAATTCAATCTGGAGTAAAGACATGTCTTGCAACAGATAGTGAAATGAGTTTGGTACTCTATTGAGCCTTAAAGGGGAGAGTAAAATGTTGTAACTCTACTACACATTAAAGGAGGGAGTGAAAAAATATACTAAATATGGTTCATGGTCAACCAAAAACCACCTATTGTCTCTCCTTTAAGTTTATAAAGGGGGGAATTGAATATGGTCGTTAGACTGAAATATGCCAGATGGGAAACAAAAGGCAGTAGAAAGAAGAAAAATCAAAACAAAATGTCATATGGTAAAACAAAGTCTATATAAAATATACAAAACAAAAACAAATATGACACATGGGCATCAAATTTTCCATATGGGAAACCATAGTCTACAGAAAGAAGACTAAACAAAAACAAATATGCTAGATGTGAAACGATAGTCTATAGATAATAGAATTTGAAACAATTATGGTTCATTGTCTTGCAATTGAATCATACACATGATATAGTACTGTGATTTTGATTTTGAGAGAAAGGATGTGGACATTTTGTTCACCTATATGGTCATTTGACCTAGCAGAGGACAAGTGGATCCTTATGCATTGTAGCTTGGCATTTGATTGAGTTGTAAGGAATTTTCAAGGATGTATCAAACTTGCAGCTAATTCACTTCTCTTTGTTCTCTCTTATCATATTGGATTTCACATTTGGGAACAAATTATAGGAATTCTAGCTCACATGATTATACAATGAGATTTTCTAGAGTTTTTAGCATCCAAATTTGGCAGTTTTTCAGGTAGTTCTTTATTGAGGCTCAACTCAGGAGTTTCAACATGAATACTTGGAGATGATACCATTTTATTCTGCATTGCTAGTATTATTGTTCAAAATTCCTATTGAGGGGGGGAATGTTATCCTCCAAGTCCTATAATGTTATCCTTAAATTTAGGGGGAATGTTATCCTTAAATTTGAAATACATTAGGTCCAAATTTAAGGATAATGTATTTCAAATTTAAGGATATAGTTTTTATCCTAAGTGTGTTTCTATATTCCTATTTTTCCTCCTACCTTCTCTCCTGATGAAGTGTCAATGTGAGAGAAATTGAAGTGGTTCTAATCATGTACTATATATTTTTATCATTGATTGAATACAAAGTGATAGATTATGGCTTGAGGCATTTTCCACCAAACTTTTGGTCTCCCATCTTTCTTGTGCTCTATATTTTCTCAACCTAAAGACATATTATAATAACAAGATCTTTTTATTTTCAAAACAAATAACCAACAACAAATCATAAAAGAAATTGATATATTGTCTTCTACTAGGTCAATTGACCATATAGGTGAACAAAATGTCCATTTTCTTTCTCTTAAAATCAACATCGCAATACTATATCCTGTGTATGATTCAATTGCAAGAAAATGAACCATAATTATGTCTAAGTAATATAAGTTCCTTTCTATTACTTCGATCGAATTATGGTTCATTATCTTGCAATTGAATAAAAATTTTCCTTGTTTTAAAGTTTTTTCTTTAGTAGCAACAAACAAAAGGAAAAACTTTAAAACAAGGAAAAATTCTTTCATTTTTATTGAAAACAAGAAAGGAAGGATATAAATGTAATAGAATTAGATAAAGAAATAAAGATTCAGAAAACATCACAATAATGATCAAGAAACAAAGATCATTTTTCTTACAACCATGCAATTCAATATTGACTAAAGAACCCTAAGAAGCAAAAAAAAACTTTGTTTTTGTTTGATTTCAAAAACATTACTACATATTTAGACCAAAGACTAACTTCTTACAACCCAAAAACTTAGAAATAATATCAACAAGCAAAGTCAAGCCTCTTAAAGATTGGAAAATAGAGAAACAACTATTTTTAGGAACTCATACGATTATATTGCTTCAACAACGAGCATATGTATGCATCCACCCCTTCATAAAAAAGTGTATATATTCTAGTTGATATTCTATTTTACTTAGAGGATGGTGTGTATGCAACCTATATTTCCAAAAAAAACTTGGAAACAATTTATATTAAGGCCTAGCATTAAATGTTATAGATCTGAAAGCAATGGAAATGACTGAAATAGAAAGAAAAAGAAACCAAAAACAACAAGAAACTAACTAACCCAAAGGAGAATTGTTACAAACATATTTTCCACCCTAGGGGCACATGGAGGATCCATTGATGTTTCACTACTAAGACACACTCTTCTTCCCTAAGATTTCACTGATTTTGAGGGAGGTCATGTTCTGAACCAATATTAGATTTCTCTATCACACTATTAGAGTGAACTCGACCATGGGATGCATCACTAGTAACCCGTGACCGATCACTAGATGCACTATTGACAACCCATGATCTCCCATGTAGCCTTATAGAATTGGTGAGTTACGAGGATATCAACGTTGGGTGAGTTGTTTCTCTCATGATATGAAATTAAGAACTATCAAAACAATTGAGGTTCACCAAGTTTTATAAATCTAAAATAACCCCCTAGTATCCTCCGCCAATATATATAAAGAAGGCGTTCCATGGGTAGGAGGAGGAAGAATCATTCACAGGTACATGCTACAGAAATTTCAGAGGAGCTCTTCTACAAAGATCAGAATTCATATCATGTCATCCTTGCTTATCTAAGGGATAAGTAGGAGCTAGAGAAAGATATAAGGGAGAAATTATTTCATGACTCAACGTATTTGTCACGATTTAAGTATTATGTATTAAATTTTAATATATATTAGTATGTTTCCCCCTTCCAATGCTTATGTATCCAATAATTGATACTTTGTTGTGAAATATCTAATCTTTCCTTGCGTATTTTAGGTAAGGTCTCATTTAGGTTTGCATTCCTTAAGCTTGAATAGGTGTTAAGAACCAAATATCAATATAGCATAGAAAAACCTCAGAAAAAGTACTCAACGCCTTGAAAAAGAGATAATTTCAGATAATAAGCCTCTTCGAGGGGGCACACTCCTTTTACCCCACTTAAATGTTCAATTACAAGATGATTCA